>CAUYRH010068268.1:0-45680 GCA_963574655.1 Perodicticus potto
TTTGGTGTTTTCTGTATTCTTTTCTGTAAATCAATTCTGTCTTACCACGGAGGGGTGGGGGGGGGGAAATAATGTAATGAAGAATAATAAAATACATATATTTAAAAAAAAAATTTAAATAAATAAATTTCAATCATCTTATGTATACAAATATCTGGATGACTAAACTTATTAGTTTTCACCCAAATGTGGGGTTGGAGTTTATAATATCTAGTCAACTAATCAATAAATTTGATACTTTTGAAAAACAAACAACAACAAAAAAAAGAACTACCAGTAAAATAGAAAATTCAGACTTCGACAACCAAAATCAAATACGAATTATAATCTCAACTTTTCTGAGTGGCATGGGAACAGAGGCATCCTTAACCACTCTGAGTCTGTTTTGCCTCTGTGTACAAGAGTAATCATGACTGGTTAAAAGGCTGTGCTTTATAGAGTGAACTGGGTGGAGCGAAGCTCTCGGGGTTTCTGCTACCTGTGGGAACTCAGTCGCTCAAGTCCGTCCTCATCCTGGAGGTTGAGTCCTGCCCTCTATAAGGACAGAAACTCTGCCGTGATCAAGTTTGCCTCTGACACACGTGCCCTGCTCAGCACCCTGTATGCCCCACGCCCCCTGGCTGTGCCTGTTTATCCAGTCCAGGGGCTTCCGCAATTAAGGCTCCTGCTTTCCCCGCCTCCCTTTCCTCACTTCAGAATGTTATTGATGGAACAGGAAGGGAAAGGAAGTATTTCCACATGGGTTTCTCTTGGGGGCCTTAAATGCTTGGGATAGGGAAGAGTTGAGGGAAAACATGTTTCTGATTTTCCCCAGAGAATCCTGCTGCCTGGAAACACACCTTGCAGCCACAGTACGGAGCATCGTAACAGTCCTTAGACTGAGCATTCCCAGAGCATTGATTACTGTTTCCGCACTCCCAGGGCTTTGGTCTACAACCGTGATATGCACGGGAGACCACTGTGGTCCTTCTTCTGTCCTGTTATCAAACCCCCTGCAGTTTGCTCTTATTCTGTGTGCTCATCAGTTGTTCCTAGTAGTCAGAGCTTACCTGCTCCAGGGAAACCCTGTCAAGACAGAAACATGTGATATACTGTGATCTGTAACACCCGGGGCAGCAAGCGAGGCGAGAGGCCAGCTTTCCTCAGACGGTTAACATCTAGTCGGGGGTTTTATTGTTTCAGATGAGGAACCCAGTGGGGGAAGCTGGCTGTCACCACGTGGCGCACCCCACACTCAGCTGTCAGGGGGCCAGTCTTCCTGCCTTTGTCTGAGCCCTTCTTTAGTCTAAAATATGACAAAGCGATCCGCACCGAGACGTTATCGACCTCTCTGTTAGCGTGCTGCTTCGTGGTGGGAGCAGGACAAAGGCAGAAGGACAACTCCCAGCCTGTCCTGTCACTGGGGGAGGCCGTCTGGACACTTGTCCTGCCCCCTCTGTGGCCAGGCCCTCAGAGATCACCTCCCTCTAACCAAAGCCTCGAAGGCCTTGGATTCGGTGATGCTGCCCATTTGTTCTTTAATACGTGCAGGCCAAAGGCCAGGCTCTCGGCTGCAGACAGGAAGGGTAAGACACCGTGAGGATCTGCGGGTTGCCTGGCTTTTCTCACATCACCTCCTCAGGATCACATATAACAAATAATTCACTCGGCAGGCAACAACCTGCTGCAACCGAGAACCTTATACTATGATGTCCACAATGCCAGGAAGAACCAGAACTCACTGGCTGTGCTCTCACTGAATGCTAGACACTGCCAGGCCGTTCATGCACTTGGCCAGGATGAACAGGTGGAGTTAACACGCGTGCCCGTCTGTGACAGGGCACATAGGCAGCACTTACCGTGCCCATAGCCTCAGTCACATCACATTAAAATACTCAACAGTGGCAGCCTGACGCCCTATCAAATGTTTGGGTTTTCTTTTTTTTTGGGGGGGTGATATTTAAAAAAATTTTTTTAATTTAAATTGGATTGATCTTTACTTTTGCTAAAACGCAGAGAAGAAACTTTTAATCATCTTGTAACTTTAAAAAATGGAAATCTACTTTTGATATATTATTTATTTCTTGTTTTTTCTACTTGAGAGAGCATTAAATAAACTGTATTGCAAAAAAAATAGAATTAAGTAAAATAAGCATATCTTCAGTTGGTGCCACTAAATGATCCTTACATCAAATCTTGAATTGACCCTTTCTTGAAGACAGAAAAGAAAATATTTGTGGCCTGCCCAGGAGCTCTCCCGGGTTTCTTTCTGCCAAGCCGACCGGGGATCCCCGCGGCGCCCTGCCGTGTGGGGGGCGCGTGCTGGACCCGGCAGCCGTTGTTCTCCAGTACCTGTCTGCAGGAACGGAGCAGTGTCTGGTTCACAGGTTACCAAGGGAGCAGGGAGGGTGGTCTGGGCGCCGCCAGGCGCTGAGACCCTGACCAGCACTTACCTCCTTCTTATGTTGTTCTGGGGTGTATTTTCTCCCCTTATTTTCACCAAAGAGGCCAGTCCCTCACCTTTCCTGACTTGAGTGTCCACACTGACCCTGAGACCAGGAAAGAAAGGCCTCTGGAATTTCAGGAGTGGTGAAGACTTGTCCTCCCCAGGGCCAGGTGATGGTAGGGACTGTGAGGCCAGAGCATGATTCCAGAGCACACTCAGGAGGCTGGACCTCGCTCCTGGGGCCCAGGATGGCCAGGCTCCCAGACGGCAGGACCTCCAGGCTTCCAAAGGCCATGTGTCCTGGCAGTGGGGATCCCAGAGGTGACTGGCACGGCCTGAAGAGACAGAGGGGCCTACAGAATATTTTGCTGAGCATGAGACCCCTGTACTCTTTATACTGACCCAGGAGGGGGAACTAAGAAAGCCCTTTCACTGGGTTTCCTGCCTGCCCATCTCAGGCAGCCTGAAATGACATTTAATTTAACTGAAAAAGAAAATCAAGTTCCCTGACTTGATTTTCATCCCCAAGTTTGCTGATCAAGACTCATGCCCACCACATATCTACATGTGATCAGTCTGTGCTTCGTTCCAGGGCTCGGTAGGAAGCTGACTTCTCCTCCAAAAGTTTTAACCAAATTCAATGATGTGACCTTCACTAAAGTGTGTGCACAGCTGAGGCCCCTCTGGGCAACTCCAGGCCACCCTCAGTTGGCTTCATCTTCATTAATATGGCAGTTTGAGAAGACTCGCTCTTTGCAATGTGCTAAGGTGGGGACTTTCTTAGTGAAGTAGCCTAATTGCACAGGTGATGCCCTGGCCTATGTGCAGGTCTCACATCCAGGAGCAGGGGAGGATCACACAGTGGGTGAAAATCTCAAGGGTCACCTTAGAATTCCACCTGCAGATGGTCACAGCAGGGTCTGCACACACTTGGGCTTCCTCCATGATCTGTCTCCCTCTCTCTCCCTCTGCCTCCCCTTCGTCCTCTCCCTCACCCTCTCCCTCTTTTTTTTTAAATTATTATTAAATCATAGCTGTGTACATTAGGGCAATCAAGGGGTACAATGTGCTGGTTTCATATACAATCTGAAATATTTTCATCAAACTGTTTAACATAGCCTTCATGGCATTTTCTTAGTTATTGTATAAAGACATTTGTATTCTGCATTTAGTAAGTTTCACCTGTACATCCTTTCCCTCTTTCTCTCCCTTTTTCTGTTCTCCTTATTCTCACTCTTACATAAGACCTTATCCGAGTGACACAGTTGCTGGAAGAATGGGGCTTATTTAGCAGCTTCAGGACCAGGGAAGAAAACGACTCTTCTTCTCCCCATTGAGGATTCTGACAGGCTCAGATAAGGGCCACGTGCCGCTGGTCCATGTGGCCATGACAACAGAACTGTTGCAAGAATAAATGGGGTAAAACCAATTGTGTTTACATTAAGGGCTCTGAATGATACAGATTCTTCAGATCTTTTAGAGTTACCCTCAGCATGTCTCAAACCAAAAGCACCCGATATCCATGGATAGAGGGAAGTGGTGAGGGTTGCAGGAGTGAGCAGAGGGGCAGGGAGCTGGGCCCCCAAACCCAGAGGAACGGGCACCCCTGGGGCTAGCATGGCCCTTCAGAGCACGACACTGGGGCCACTGGGCAAGGTGTTTCTCTGAGAAGACCAGCCCTGACCGGGGGTTGGGGGGTGGGGTCCTGGCTGGTGCAGTGTGGTCCCCACCACATCCCTCCCATTTGTTCCCAAGTGTGAACAATTTGGAGACACCACGTTTAGAGCGACCCACCGTAGTGCAGGCCCGTAGCATCTTTCTCCTCACTGGGCTCCTTTCCACCCTGCGAACTACTAAATCTCTTTAGTTTTCAAAAAACACTCCAGGGCTCCCCATTTCCTGCCTGCTCAGCTTCCTGCCTCTCAGTTGAGCTGTGAGGCCCTTTACAATCTGAGCTCAATCGATGGTTCCAAGATTTTCTTCTACTTTATACTTCCACCTCCTTCTTTACCATAATATCCAATTTCTGCTTTCTTAGCCCACGTTCCCACAGTTTCTCTCCCTCCTGACGTTTCTCATTCTGTCTCAGATTCTACCACATGTTACACTATGCGACGTCTCACTATTCCTTCAAGGTCCTGCCATGACAAAACAATAAACAAACAAAACCCCAAACTGTCCCTTTTGGTCACCATAGGCCCTAGTCTCACCCTCCCCAGATACGTTAAATTCTTCTTGTGGATAATATTAATTGTACGTTCCTGGCCTACTGCCCTGTGCTCTAGGCTGCCAGTTTTCATGTACATTTTTAATTGAGGTCTCCCCGAGGTAAGGACTTGGGGACTGGTGACCTATTCAGCGGGGGTCACAGAGAGCAAGAGAGAGGGAAGGAGGAGGGTGAGGCAGAGCGTGCACACCCTACCAGGCCTGTGGGGATGAGCAGGTTGCCACACGGGCGTCCGTCCGGGCAGGCTGGGTCCCACCCAGGAACCGTAAGGACCATGCAGACATGTCTCAGAGGAGCCCAAGGGACCTTGACTCACTGGCTCTCATCCACCACCAGGGATGTCCCTGGTGTCCCTGGGACTGTCATCCCCCTGAGCCACCAAGTTGTATGTATCTGTGAAGGAGCAAAGGGGGAAAACTTTCAGACAAAGACCATAACATGGTGCTTCTAATAGGAAGCCACTGGCATGCTGGGAACACGGCCAGCAGAGTAGTGAACAGAGACGGGCTGGTGGGACTTAGGCCAGGCACCCGGGGCTTCTCTAATCCTCCCCAGGGCCACAAACAGAAATTTTGTCCTTTTGGGCTTGGCACCCATGGCACAGTGGTTATGGTGCCAGCCACATACACTGAAGGTGGCAAGTTTGAGCCCGGCCCTGGCCTGCTGAACAACAATGACAACTGTAACCAAAAATAGCTGGGTGTTGTGGTGGGCACCTATAGTCCCAGCTGCTTGGGAGACTGAGACAAGAGAATTGCTTGAGCCCAAGAGTTGGAGGTTGCTGTGAGCTGTAATGCCACGGCACTCTACGGAGGGTGACATAGTGAGACTCTGTCTCAAAAAAAAAAAAGAAAAGAAAAGAAAAGAAAAGAAGTGTTGTCCTTTCTGGGTTCCCACAGCACTTGGTTTTATAGTCATAGGCACCCGATTAGTCCTCACTGGTGTGGAATGGACTCGTGGGGCTGAGTAAAGCCTTCACGTCAGTGTCGCTCCCTCTGCTAAGTTGCTGGCACCCTCCTTCCCCAGCGTCCCTGCTCTGGGCTCCATGGCAGACTTCCTGCCGACTCAGCTCCTCATCCTCTGACCAGGCTTTTCGCGTCCCCAGTGCCAGGATGGCTGCCCTTCTCTCCCTGGGCACGCCGCCATCCCTGAATCTACTCTGGCCTTGTTCCTTCACCCAGAGAGCCTTGTTTTTAACTGTCCACCCATTAGGGCCTACATGGGGCCAGGTCTTGTTCCAGGAGTAGAACCCAACATGCGTGGATTCACCTTCTATTGTTAACAAACCGACAGATAGAAATATAAAATAATGGCAATGATAAAATGGTTAAGAAAAAAAATTTATTCAAAGGAGAGTTGGGGGCTATTATGGATGGGATGGAGCTCATGCGTCTCTAAGGGGTTGGTTGTATTGAAGTGAAGATCTGTATCTACTTTTAGTTTAGAGAGTGGCTTGTCTAAGGTCACACATCTAGGACTGTGACAGCAGGAATTTGTGGCCAGGCTTTTTCATCCAATCCCCAACCTGCAAAACCTTTCCCAGGAGAGTCAGGAGGGTGGAGGGGCCAGGGAGGTAGAAGCTGAAGTTGTCTCTAACCATAAGGGAGAAGGAGAATTTTCTCCTCTCTTTGTCTTCGGAGAACATCGTGTCTCCATAATACTAAGGTCCCCATGTTCTCATGTTTAAGATCAAGAAGCATTGGCAAGTTCCAAATGATAAAAGAATCAATCATGTCACAGGAAGCTTGCCTAGGAGAAGCAGAGGCAGGGGCAGAAATCAACCTGTGCCTGACTTCGGGCAGCACAGGGAGCTGACGGAGGAGCTGCTACTCGGAGGCAAGGCAACCGGTGTAACATGAACTCTGATTTCCTCTCGCTCTGCCCGATTCGGGCATTTGTGGCCTCAAATGTAGCACGTGAGAAGTCCTTTAACTTTCCCAGCTTCCTGGTTATATGATATTGATTAGGCTTTTTATATTTTATGTCCTGTAATTTCGTTTTCAGGCTCATAAACTATATAGTATTAAACCAAGGCTGTTTCATATATAAAGAGACTTTTCAAAACCTTAAAAATGATCCCGTTTTTCTTCAGCATCGTCTTACCATAGCTATACTGGCTTACATTTAAAAACGTTTTAAGGTGCTTTGTCAGGTGATTTCTTTGACTCACTTAAGTCGTCCCCAAGTCCATGGAGTTCATGCTTCCCGTCCCAACACACACTGACCAGCTACGTCGGAATGTGCCGGGTCCGTCTTGAGTTTGCAAATGTGCTGTGTGAAGGGGGCTGAACACATTAACAGCTGGTGCTGAGTTTTGTGTAATTTCACGAGATTTGGATTTCCATTTGTCTTTCTCTACCTGGTAGAATCACCCTTCACTTTTGGTGAAGGGAAGAAATGAGAGAAAACAGGCTTCAGGGTCTCGCTCCTCCTGCAGAGAGCAGGTCTCTGCGTGCCACACGGGCGTCAGCCACCCTGCCAATCCGGCCTCACGCCCGTGCTGAGGAGGAACAGCAGACACGACTCAAGGGGGGAACTCAGCTGAGACAGCTGATTGCCCAGGGAGGGGGGGAAGTTAGTCTCTTAACTGCATTTTTATTTGTTGTTAGCACCTGTGTCCTCACAGATCAAGGCCACCATTCTGTGGTTTCTCCGGCTTGAGCCCCTAAACTCCTGAGCTGTCAGTGGAGCCCCCCAAGTGGCCGTGGTTACCCATGTCGTCAGGTGTGCTGAGAGACAGCTGAGGCACCCTCTCTCTAAAACTAAGGAGAAACCTAAACAGAGGCCATAGGCAGGAGTCTGACTTTCTGCTTCTTTTCCCACCTCATGGAAGACCTGGCCTCTGAGGTTTCAACAGATCAGGGCAATCCCGACCCCTGGGGGGCAGCGGAAGCCGCCTGCTCCCTGGCACACGGACGCAGGGGCCCTCTGCTGATGACATACGAGCTGTTGACAGCGCTGCCAACGTCTGAATTAAAGTTTATGTACTGACTCACAGGTGAAGAGAGAATTTTAGAGTCAGGATGTGAAAGTTCTTTTTCTTTCCACATTGGAGGTAATTGCAGGCGAGTCCTGCTGCCGGGCCACGCGGCTGGCAGGGAGCTGGCTCGGAGGTCCACTGCCATTCCAGGCGAGCCTCTCCCTCAGAGCTCTCCCGGTTTTCATAACGAACACCCCTGAATCAGCACGCAGAAAACAAATCACGCCTGCCCCTCGGGTGAAGAAGTCAGAGCCGCGCCATCCTCCCCTCCACTGGCAACTCCTCTCCCATGTGCCCCGAGTCCCCATTTGATGTCACCTTCTACACACCTCCCCCAGGTTGTCGGCCTCTCTCCAGCTTCTCTGCCATTGCAGCTCTTGTCATAGGTACTCGGATGGCCTCTAACTGGTTTGCGTGTCCATTTTCGGTCCATAAGGAGCTTTAAACACAGGCTTGCGCAAGTTCACCCCCGTACCTCCACTGTGCAGGACCTCTGTGAGCTGACCCCCGAGGGTCTGTGTCGGTGTCAACACACAGAAGCGGTCGGCGTAAGGAACCAGGCCTGCTGTGCTAACACGTACAATGCGGTGCCTGTCCAGTCTGTGAAAATTAGGTCAGCTTAAGGAGAAGGGCGGTGTAGGGAGGTGGTCAGCAATGGAGGTTCTAACTGTGGTTGGTGTGAGGTGTACCCTAGGCAAGAGTATGTTTTAAACATCCTCCCAGTGGTTGGCACGTGTACCAGGCTTGAGAGCCACTGGGCCAGAGCACATGTCCCGGTCTTTAGATGGCACAGCCTTCACCACCCAAACCACTGGGGTCTTGTTCCATGTTACTCCCTCTGGGAAGCCTTCCTAAGTCCCCCAACCAAATCTGTTTCCCAATCTTTTCCTTCATGCTCCTTCTTGCAATATTGCAACTGGATATTCACAAATGTCATTTTCATCTAACATTGATCTCAGTGACCACGCCCACCAGGTTAACTGCTGAAGTTGTCCGTGGCTTGCAGAGTGGCTGGCCTGGGCTGGGCATTTCAGTGTGAACTCGCTGAGGGGGGTGTTACAGGGGTGTGCAGCCCTGTCCTGAGTGGGGAGGATGCAGCTCACTCCGGGGACTTGTCCTGGTGCATCTTTCCAAATAACAGGGAACAAGCTGTGGGCTGTGGGACCGTAAGTGGGAGCTTAGTGAAACTGGGGTGGGGAGAGGAAGAAAACTGTGAAGGGAAGGAGGGCCCAGTGGAGGCTGAACCATTGCTAGCAGGACCATGCACTGCAGAAAGGCCAAAGTCAGAGTCACAAGTCTGGAGTACAACCAGCAGCAGCCACAACGCGTTTGCTGCAATATGACCATGACATTTCAACTATCGACTAACAGTGACTTCTCCAGAAAATGTGTTCTGCCTCTGTGTTGTACTTAGCACCCTGACAGGCACTGCATCCGTGTTTAATGGGCACGCTCTTCAGAGAACATCCATCCCACAGAGCTACTAAAATGGGCAGGGAAAAGGGATGGGCTGTCTCTCAAGGGACAGTTGGCATGGTGATTTAAATTTGATTCTCTAGACTCAGAAAGACCTGGATTCAAATCTTGTCTCCTTCATGTACTTCCTATTGGCTTTAATCAAATTGCTTAATCATTCTAAGCCTCCGCTTTCTTTCTTGTCCATAGATTAGATAATTTTAGCAGATCCCTAGGAGGGCTTTTGGAAGGATTATTGGAATTAGCCCTCATAAGAGGACTTTATCCCACTGCCTGACACTTGGTAAACTTCCAATAAATGCTCAGCAATTTAAAATAAGGAAAAGCCAAGGTTTCGTACAACAGCTGCTTTTGAATATTGATGTGTCTGATCATGCCAACGGGCAAGTACAGGGGGAAGGTATGAGCCAGCGTTCCCGGCCGGCCGTGTTTCTGATTAAGAATAGCAGTTTGCTATTGCAGTTCAAAGGAGAGCTAATCTGGGGGTGTGGTCTCCACCTGTCCTTCTTTTTTCCCTAGATCCCGCCCAGGAGGAGTCAGGACAGATCAAAAGGACTTCAACCGCAGCATTCTGCCCAGTCTGGTGAATGCCTTTGTCCCCTCCTCTCCCGGCTCTTATCTGGGCTCCCACCTTTCAGCAGGTCTGCAGTGAGGGGCATTTCCCGTCAGTTGTTCCAGGTGCTGGGGACACAGTCTGCAAGATGCAAACATTCTGGAATCAAAGCTGGTTAACATTACGTTAAAGCAAAAGGTCGAGTATTTTGGAAGGAAAAACCAGACTCGGTTCCATATTGTGCTTATAGATACCAACAGGTAGACTTTCTTTCTCTCTTTCTTTCTTTCTTTCTTTCTTTCTTCGTTCCTTCCTTCCTTCCTTCCTTCCTTCCTTCCTCTCTCTCTCCCTTTCCCTCTCCCTCTCTCCTTCTCTCCCTCTCTTTCTGTCTTTGTTTTTTTTGAGACAGAGCCTCAAGCTGTCACCCTGAGTAGAGTGCTGTGGCATCACAGCTCACAGCAACCTCCAACTCCTGGGCTCAAGAGAGTCCCCTGCCTCTGCCTCCCAAGTAGCTGGGACTACAGGCGCCCGCCACACCGCCCGGCCATTTTTTGGTTGCAGCCATCATTGGTGTTTGGCAGGCCCGGGCTGGATTCGAACCCGCCAGCTCAGGTGTACGTGGCTGGCACCTTAGCCGCTTGAGCCATAGGCACTGAGCCCCAACGTGTAGACTTTCTAACCACCAAGATTTATTTTTGCAGCTATCTGCACTATACCATCCATTTAAGCAGGGAGGAAAGAGGCCAAATCCCAGACACAGGTATGTTGAGGGATGGGTCCCAGCACTTGGGACAGACACCCGTCCTACCGTAAGAGCCAGGAGTGTGACCCATGGAAATAATAAAGCATGAATGCCGTGTGTGTGTGAGTGTGTGTGTGTGTGTGTGCGCGCACCTGTACATTTGTAGGTCTGCCTGTACCAGAGAATGCGCATTTGTGGGCCTTCGTGTGAGTGTGTGTGTGAGCGTACCTTGGCCTGGGTTCCCGCAGACACGTACCCTGAGGCTAGGATTCAAGTGCAAGAAGTTTAGTCGGGAGATAATCCCATAAATCCTTGGTCACAGAAAGGGGACCCAATGAGACAGAGCAGGAAGCCACAGTGTTTTCCAACTGTTTTTAACTTACCGCACACTTGAACCCATAGTTAAGCTTCCACAGCACCCTTAAATTATGTTCCTTTTTTTTTGTTTGTTTTTTTTTTTTTGGCTGGGGCTGGGTTCGCACCCGCCACTCTCAGTATATGGGACCGGCACCCTAATCCCTGAGCCACAGGCACCGCCCTTAAATTATGTTGATAAATTAAAAAAGAGTAAAAAAAAAGAATAAACTTACTGTGTTTTGAACTTCTTTGGGAAATAATTCCATTAATGATTTTTTAAAAATTCTCAACACACAGGAAGATCCTCTGTGGTGCACCCTTGTGCCTTGGCACATTGGTTAGAAATCTCTGCTCTACCATCCAGCATGTGGCAGTGGGAGCTGGGTTCTTCTGGGGACTCTGGGAGAAGGTGTGGAACATGCTTAAAAATTATTTCCATCTTCAAACTTCCTGTCTGCCCTGCTTCTAGCTTGGTAACCACAGGAAGAGAGGGTCACTCTCACACACGAAACAAACAAGCAGTGTCACAGCTGCCTGGTCCCTCCAGCTTCAGTAATGTGCTCTTTTTATTGTTCTTAATCTGACTCCTTTTCATTCATGAGCCCATCAGATGCAGTGACTCTCTTTCCATAGATAAAAGAATAGAAAACAAACCCAGGTTTAACATGACACCAGGAAATTGACTTACTTTGCTCTGAATGCTAATCCGGTTGGGGGATTTGGGGTTTTGTCTCTCTTTTTAAAACTGAACCCTCAAAACTTAAGTCCTCAAAAAGAAATATCAGGGAAACCGGTGGAGGGAGAGAGCAGGAGAAATTCCTCTCTGGCCACAGAGGCAGGGAACATAGCCCCTCAAGACCGGCAGGGCAGCAGTGTGCACCCCTCCCCAAGGCTCCCTGGTCCCACGTGACCCCTGAGCAGCCGGGCTGGGCACCTGTGCTTCCCCATGGACACACAGCCTCTGCAACACCCACAGCTTGCTGTGTTTTGAATTTCAGTTTCACATCAGTAACCTTTCCAAGTCTTAAGTGAAATAAGAACAAGTGATTTTCTGTAACTTCTCCCAACAGTTTTTTGGGAAGACAGTATTTTCTTTTTCCCTTTAGATTCAAAGAAGATTTAATAGCTCTCCTTCTCAAATTAGCATACAGTAAAGTTGACTTCTATTTCCTGGAAATAGCTTGCTGTGTTTTGAATTTCAGTTTCACATCAGTAACTTTTCTAACTCTTAAGTGAAATAAGAACATGTGATTTTCCTTAACTCCTCCCAACAATTTTTGGGGAAGACAATATTTTCTTTTTTCCTTTAGATTCGAAGAAGACTTAATAGTTTTCCTTCTAAAATTAACATACAGTAAAGTTGACTTCTATTTCCTGGTGTACAGTTTCATGAGTATGAACCTATGTGTAGGCCCCTGGGGCCCCAAGCACAACTGTAACGCAGTCTGACAACTTTTAAGAATCTACTCAGATACACATTTATCACCTCCCTCTTCACTTATTTTACTGCACCTTAAGAAAATATCTAATTAGCATGAACCAACATTTGTCCTGATCTTACACCTAAGAACCTAATGAAGTTAGTATTTCACTAATAACAATAAGTTGATTTAAAAGTGAATAAATGAAAGTAAAAGCATTATTCAGGCTGGGGAAAACGTAGCAGGATGAGATGGCCAAACTCTTGGAAATGACATTTTCTCCACCTGGTCTGGAATCAGAATGATCCCACCTGTGCTATGCGTGGTCTACAGTGGAGAGTGTGGGTCGCCCTCTGGGAAGCGGGATCACAGTAAGTCAGAGTCAGGCTGTTTATAAGCCACGATGTGCTGTGTGCACCCAGTTTCGGTTCCAGAAGCATCCAGTCAAAGTCCAGACACAGTGTGCTGTGAATGGGGCACAGATGCCAATAGCGGCCGCTTCACCAGAGCCTCTCATGCAAAACCGGATTGTTATATAACTTGAAAAGCGTGACTCTGGCAGAAAGCATCATTCGTCTTCCGTGTTATGGTCGGCTGTAAAACAGAATGAAGAATTCTTTTCCTTTGAAAGACAAAATGTTTATCTTCTAATTCTTTGGTCTTCTTCTGGCCTTTTAAATTCGCACCCCCATCTTCACTTCCCTTACACTTTATATTTAAAATTCTAATTTAAACTAAGAAGAAAGCTTATGCTTTCCATTTTAACTGTCTTTGACCCAAATGGTCCACATCAGTAACATTAAATGATTGAGCCATATTTCCTGAGGCTGTGATATTAAAAAATATATATTCAGCAGTCTAACTCCATTTGTGGTTGCTTTACTACTTATAGGAAGTATCTGAGTAGTAAATTGAGAAAGCTCTAGACCAGTGTTTTTCAATCTTTTTTTTTTAATCTCTTGGCACACTTGAACCTATAATTAAACTTCCCTTTACACTTATGTTGATTTAAAAAAAAAAAGTGTAACAAAAAGAATATACTTACCGTGCTTTGAATTCTTTTGCGAAATAATTTAATTAATCATCTTTAAACATTTGCACAGCACACTAGTTGAAAATCACTGCTTTAGACCAAAAGACGATGGGGCTACCCAGTTTTGTCACCAAATGTCTTTGTTTGTCCTTATGGAAGTCCCCGCCTGGGTTAGCGTTGCCTTTTTCTTGTTTGCAGAACGCTGGATTGGACCGGACACCTTTTTAAAGTCTTTCCTATCTGAGAGAGTGCGTGGTCCTGGCTGGCTCCTCTCAACTTCCAGGCTTTCCTGGCCCACCAAGAGCAGGAGGGAGCCCTTTGAGGAGCCCCCTCTGCTCGGGAACCGTGGAACTTGCTGCGTGCAGCAGCCTGCAGAAGAGGCGTCAGCTCCCCAGCTCCCCGGTGGGGAAAGCGAGGCCGAGAAGCCTCAGGCATGCCCTCCAGGTGCAGCTCAGAAGCAGAGGTGCGTTCACACCCACTCTGCCTCCCGCACCCCTCGCCTTTCAAAACCAAATGCCATATAGGAAATGACATTCCAAGTCCAGGGACCCCAGGATTATTTATTTTTCTAAGGTGTCCCAGGCAACTAATGCACTTCAAGTTTGGAATGAACTTCCTAGAAGCAGCCCCCATATGAGGGAGGTTCTTCCAAGGTCACAGGCTCTGTGTGCGAACTGCACGTCCATAGCTGTTGCCAAGGGAGCAGCGGCCAGAGGGTCAGGAGACTAAAAAGTCGAGAGGAACCGGGTGCTCAGGTTTGGGTTGTTGGAGAAGCAGGTAAAGAGGACACAAAGACCTGGATTGTATTTCAACTGGAAAGCTCAGGTCGGGACAGGATTCCCGTTCCCTGACTCACTTTCGGGGGCCAACAGGGGGTGCTTGTGTCAGCCAGCCCCTGGCCAGTTGCCCACCATCCTGGAAGCCAGTGCAGTCGCTGGCTGCAGAGAAAACGGGGCGTCAGGGGACAGAGCGTCCCGGCTGCGTGTTCTTGTGAATGAGGTTAACCCCACACATTTCTGCTTCTGTTTTAACACGTGCTGTTAATTTAATTCAATTCCAAAAGCGTGTATTCGGGTTATGAGAAATAAAAATATAATTCATTTTACAAAAAAGAATATAGACACATGCTACCTTTTATTGACATTTATAATACGCCTATAATTAGTAGAAGCATTTTAATTTCCTATGTTACCAAAGAAAAAATGTTATCACTTAAATGTGATACAAGCATTTCTCATGTCTTAGAATTTTTATTGTATAATTTGGAGTTTTAAAAGACTTTTTTAGATACAGTTTTTTACCATACATCACTCTTTTATGTACACAAAAGTGTAAATATAAGTTAAATAAATAGGTGGGTGCTTTTTGAAAAACTGCTCACATTCTGAGTTTGACCTTTTGGGATGGCTTTTCAAACAAGAAACATTAATGTTTTTATGGCCTGTCTGTTTTTTTTTGTTTGTTTCATGTAGCAAAATCCTCTACATTATTGAAAACATTGGGGACAGAGTATTTCTTAAAAGAATCTTCCACTGTGGAGCATGTTACGAAGTGATGGTTCTATTCTTACTACTATAAAATCCATTCCAATTTCAGGGATGGCAAATGGTTAAAACAAACAAACAAACAAACAAACAAACAGAGTACTAACATAGGAGGTAGGACTGTAAATAAATTGATAAAGCTTTTTAAAATAACAGTCTGTCACAATCACATGCCCTAAATCTTCCAGAGCCCCAGCTGTGCTCTAAGATCTGATCCCTCAACCTCCCCCCAATACCGCGCTCTTTAACTGTCCTCATCTGTTCCCCCTCCTCTCAGGTGGACTTCTCTTTCTTGCGGCCAGACCTTTGTACAGGTTTTATTTTGCTAAGATAATGTCCCTCCCTCCCACCAGCTCCCAAGCACAGATGCTTCTGTTGTCTCTCCAATACCCTATTTTTGTCACTAACTCTGGAGCCCCACTCTGTCCCCAGTGCCTGGTGTAGACACCGTTCTAGGGCTTGGGTCTCTGTAACCTGACAGTATAATTGCCCAGGAATCTGTCTGCATCCACTGCTAACTAACCAATAAGCTGCTACATTTATTGCTAGCTAGCCAATAGGCTGCTACAGCTACTGCTAGCTAGCCAATAAGCTGCTACATCTATTGCTAGGTAGCCAATAGGCTGCTACATCTACTGCTAGCTAGCCAATAGTCTGTTACATGCAAATTGATTACCACAGTGCCACAGGTGTTGAGGTTCTCAAAAATGCTAATTAATGATAATTAGAAGTCATTTGTGATTTTTAAAAATATTTGCCGTAAGTGTACATAAATGGGTATATAATAAATATGTAAGCATAATAAACAGAAATAAATAACATGTAATAAATGCATATGTATACCAAAACACACTACCATCAGCAACACAGGAGCAGCGCCCCCGCCAACCCCTCCCCACCCACAGACCCTGCCTCATTGGCTCAGTCTTGTGCTTAGTTATCAGGGGTGCTTCCTTGTTGGTTAGCTTTTGCCACTTCCTGTGGTGTAAATGTTCCCACCAATTTCAAACCTCCAATGGTTTAAGGGATGACTCATTAAATTCCTGAATACTTAACAAAGTTAGACAAAAATCCATTGATCCTTCACTGTGAGAAATCTACCGGTGCCTTCTTTCTTCTTGCTGCTTCTTCACAATGCTGGATAGTTACAGTATTTTTAGTTTTTTTTTTCTTCTGTTTGCCATTACAGCTTTTATGAAAGTATCCCTATTCTTTATCCTTACTTTTTGTCAATTAAGCCATTGTTTTTCTTGGTCACTTGAGCCACAATTGCTTCTACACAGGACAAGGCCATTTCCCAGCCTTCCCTCCACTTTTCACCCCCCTTCCCTCTAGAACTTTTCGTGTCAAAGTCATTAGCATTTGCCTATGATTTTGTTCACAGTTTGGGTGATAAAAATCATTTCCCTTTTTAATTTGTTTTCTTTTTGGAACATGACTTTAATATTTAGTTTTTGTTTGTTCCTCCTGAAGTCTTTACTTGCTATTTCTTATTTCTTATGGGAAAAAGAATAATGTGTCTCCTCATACTTTCAAGTTGTTTAATCTTCTCATCTTCCCTTACATGATGTTCTCCCCCAAACCCCCGCCCACATGCTCTTCACATGCACCCCCCACTTCTTCTTTAACTCAGAGCTTCTTCCCAGAGTCTAGGTCCCTCAGACTTAAAGCTGCTAACACCTTGATCTCTGCCTTCTAGCTTCCAGGATTGTAGGAAAATTAATTTCTATTGTTTAAACCTCCCAGTCTGTGCCCTTTGTGGCAGCCCTAACAAGCTAATATGGAACTCTGGCAAGTGTTGCTGCTGTGAGCGTTCTCACACACGTCTATCAGTGAGCACTGGTAGAGATTTCAGTAGAAGTGTACCTAGGAGCAGACTTGCCATGTCAGGCAGTACGCACATGTTCAGCTCAAGTAGATGCCGTCAGGGAGGCGTCCACTCTCACGGATTGTCTTACATGTAGGATGATAATTTCCCTTTCATCAAAGCTTATCTATCCTGACCTCAGTTGGGTGACAGTGAGTAACTACAAATTAACCAGATAAATTATTCAGTACAAGTGAGATAGCCTTCCATCCCTAACTAAACTAAAAACTGGGTGTTTATAGTTCCACCCCATTAAGGTTTAGCAACACTGGACAGTCTATGGGGAGCTTCCCTATATGAGGCATTTTCATGCTTCTCAAAGTCATGACTCTCCCACGAATGAGGTCACTTTTGGACGTGGAAGGAAAGTTCATAGAGTTTCACTTCTCCCAGCTCTGAATTTCTTCCCCACATGTACAGATACATTCATTTGTATGCTCATTTTATCACATTTCATGCTGACATTTATTCAGATGTTCAAGAGGCTTAATATAGAGTACAGTGGTATTAACACCACCCGAAGGAAAACTCCAAGTTGCAGTGAGGCAATGTTGCTTATATTACTCATGAATCCAGACAATTACAATCTCAAATATGTGTGAGTTCATCCCTGGGATGTATAGGGGGAGAAAAAGTCTCCCTAAAAGACTCTTCTTGACTTTGGGAGGCAGTTGAGTTGATGGGATGACTCAAAAAACTAGAATAAGAACCTACTCTCTGCAAAGCTCGGATAGCATAGAGGATGGGGGCAGGGAGTGTGGCACTGACCCTGGTGCAGACCTGCATGTGTACAAGTGGCATTGAGCTTTATAGGTGCCACCCTTTTAGCCCTCACACAAAGCCATGCATGGGTTCCCTCACTGTCCTCAAGAGGAAAGCAAAATTCAGAAAGTAGCTCGGGCTAAGTAGCTCATCCAAGGTCTCGTATCTCTTCCCTTGTAGAGTGGGGGCATGAACCCAGGCCTATCTTGCTCTGTAATCCATGCAGTTTTTATTCTAAACATTCACTGGTATTCAAAAGGACTTGAAGAAAGCCGCTGAACTAAATGTAATGCTATAGAAAAAGTAAGTCACTGGAGCCCAGGAGTTTGAGGTTGCTGTGAGCTAGGGTAATGCCATGGTGCTCTACCCCAGGTGACAGAGTAAGATTCTATCAGAAGAAAAGAAAGAAAAGAAAGAAGGAAAGAAAGAGAGAAATAAAGAAAGAAGGAAGGAAGGAAGGAAGGAAGGAAGGAAGGAAGGAAGGAAGGAAGGAAGGAAAGAAGGGAGGGAGGGAAGGAAAAATAATTTATTTTGGTTTAAAAACACAATTACACAAGGGCAGGAAAATTTGGAGTGCCCCACATTCTTAACATAAGTCCTTAATGTGCCACAACCACCAATTAGAAATTAATATTGTCATCTCAGCAAATTTTAGAAATATGTTCATAAAACCTTCCTCTCTGGTCAAGATCTAAGGTGATGGTTTAGTATGGAAGGGCGGCTGTCTAAAACCTTGCTTCTATCGAGTCAACCTTTTCCTCTCCTTGCCTTTGACTAACTGTCACTTTGGTGACACTGGACAAGTGTTCTGCTTCGTGTGCCCCAGTTTGCCAATCTACGGAATGGGAACAATCCTAATTCCTGGCCCAGTGCTGTTGTGAGGACATACGTATGGCACAGAGCTATGAAGATGCCTTTCCTGGTGCTGCTGTCCCACCTGGAATTTTGTTCCTAGTTCCAAAGTCCATATCTTAAGATTCATAAATGCCTCTGAGTGGCCTCTAGAATAGGTGTGTGGAGTTTGCCACCTGGGTCCCATCTCAGGAGCAGATAAAGGCTGCTAAGTCGAGACCAGGAGAGAAGAAAGATTGTTTTCTTTCCCTTCCTTCATCATTGAACAATTGCTTCTTCAGCACCTGCTGTGTACCAGGCCTGTTCTAGACACTGAATAAAATGGTGAAGCGCAGGGAAACAGGCCTGGAGCAGCTGTGTAGAGAAAGTGAGTAGAATAGTAGCAAATTGAAGGGTTAGGAAGGATCGAATCAGGGCTGGGGTCGGGGGTGGTGAAGACAGGAACCGTGCGAGGCAGAGCAGCCTCAGAGGCCTTTTTTGAAGAGATTGTTGTTGATCAGGGACATGAGGGCTACCTTAACCTTGGCAGAAAGCTTCGCCCGGAGGAAGCAGGTGGGAAAGGGCTCCGGCTGACAGGAAGCCAAGAGAGAGGGCAGACAAGGTCGGGAGAGTGCCAGTGGGAGTGAGAGCATCTGACAGTGCCTGTGGCCTGGCAAGGTACTTGGATTTTATTTTTCCAGCAGTGCCATTGAAGGGTTTTAGGTGGAGGCCAATGTGTACCGAGTGACAAAACTCAGGTAGAGACTGGATCTGGGGGAAGACGAGGTGGACCCGGAGATGACGGACTCTGGAGATGATGGTGACACGGTTGGGGATGGCTGCAGTGGGCATGGGGAAGGTGGATAGGTTTGAGAAATGTTTTGAAAAGAAAATAAACAAGAACTATCATACTGTCCAGCCATGACTGTGATGCTCCAACATCACAGAGCTCCTTGCCCGTCCTATGAAAAGGATGGACAGCCGTCAGACAAGGACAATGTCCAGTGAAAACTTAGAGCTGGAGAGATTCTTAGAATTTTTCTGGCATCAGTCAGCCTAGGATTACTGAAAATCTATAACAATTGCTCATTTGGGATGAATATCAAAATCCTTTCAGAATGTTGATGACAACAAAATCATCCATTAAACCAGTATACTGAAATATTTTTGAGTTAATTGATTACCACCCCCAAATTTCCTTAGGGCCACAGTGTTTTATTAGGTCAAGATAAGTCAAGAAACATATGAATTATGGATGCTCCATGAGGCCTCGGGCTCAAAACTAGCACAAGTTATATACAACTCTCATGGCAGCTCAGGAGTCCATCAGGCCTGCTGCCCTTCATGGAGGAAGGCTCTAGAACTTCTGGGGGGTCACAGACCCCAAGAAGGGGTGCACAATGGGGAGACGTGCTGTGCCAGACCCTCATGACACTCTCTGGAGCAAGTTCTGGCCCTAGGACTCCCTCGCATGAAGTCCAGGAAAAGTCACTTTTTGCAAATTCTCTAATTCTTGCGTCAAGATAGAAGAGGGTCTTAGACTTCTATACGTTAGAATATTGGGGCTCTTCTAAGAAAGGGACCCATGTCCAGGCTGTACTCCAGGAAGGTTAAAGAGGGACAAACTGAGCATTTTAGTATTTTTAAGGCGTTCCCTGAGAGATTCTAATATTCTAATGCCCTTGAGGCTGAGAGACAGAGTTGGGAGCTTTCAGCCTTAAGCTCCCATGCTGAAATCCTGGCCCCAAGGTGATGGAGATAATTAGGTCGTGAGGGTGGAGCCTTAGTGGGGGGGATCAGGGCCCTCCTAAAAGGGACCCCAGAGAGCTCGTTTGCTGATGGCAGCATGTGAGGGACGGGTGGAGGCACCATCTGGGAAGCAGGAGGCAGCCTTCACCAGGGCAACTCTGCCAGCACCTCAACCTTGGACTTCTATCCTTTAGAGCAGAATTAAATACACTCTGTTGTTATAAATCTCCCAGGTGACATTATTTTGTTATAGCACCCAAGAATAGGCAAAGACAGCCAGTTTCTCTTCCAGAAATGGCAAGTATTCACTTGAATACCACACACACGTGAAGAGCAAGAGTCTCCGAAAGTGAAGTTAGCCAGTGTGCAGGAGCGCCAGAGCCTGACCCCACCCAGCACTGCCGTGGGTTAATTCCAGCTGATGCAATGCTCTCTCTTCTGATGATAGACCAAGTGACCAGCCAGCAGCTGGACAAGGCAGGAGGCCAGGCGGTAGGCACACAGACATCACATTCTCTGTGTTCCTGCGGTGACTCTGTCCTACCTTTTCAGTCTGATTTTCTTTCAGTCTTCAAATTTTCCATTGCAACTTTTAGTAAATAGATTGTCCAACTTCAGCTCTTCTCAAATGTGGATGGTGATGAAGAAAAAAATGACCTACCTGAGCTTAGTAAACATTTTTAGCAAACCCACACAGAGGGCGGCTACAGCCTCCGGCACATAGCTAAGCCCTTTGTCAATACCAGGCCTCGCTCCAACTACACACTGCTTGGCTCCCGATCAAATGGCTTCATCTTATTAGAAATCTCCAAGGCTTACAGAGTCAAAACTTGGACGTTTACTGTACACATTAGCAGAACTTATTCCACAGGCTCATAATAAATCTTTATAACCACATATGGCCCAGTTATAAATATCAGCTGGGAAGAGCAATAAAAACTTCGCATACAGAAATGTCTCTGCCGGCTTGGAAGCACTTTCTACTTTATTAATTTACTTATTGTATCGAACTGTAACATTGCAGATGGCAAAGTGAAGTTAATTCACTGTTGATATAAACTGGAGAAACTAATAAAACACTAAGATTGCTGCAAGAAAAATAATGCAACAATTAGTCACTCGGTCCATTCAAGTTCACATACCGTTCTTCAGACAAAACAAAGCAAAATCAAACACAGGAAATTCCCCAGGAATTATTTCTTCGTGCCAGGTAGTGGTGGCAGTGGCAGTTTCTTCTTCGGTGTTGTAATTCTGATACCTCCCTCTTGAAATAAATGAGAGGTTGAGTTGAATCTTGATCCACTTGGAAATGGAGAAAATATAATAAAGAAAACGAAAATGGTGGCATCCCTGACTTCTCCTCAGACACCCCAGCTTAGTGCCAGGCCAGGCTTCTGTATTTTCTCAAATTTGTGTTCCTGGGCCAGTGCTGCTGTCTGCGGAACCCCCAGGAGGGCCTGTTTGGGCGTCTCCAGGGGAGGGTCCCTTCTCTGTCCCAGGCACTGCCCCTGGGCCCCTGTGTGTACCTGCTCACATGTGGAAAGTGGGAACCTGGGCAACAACCCCAGAGTTACTCACTTTCCAGCCCAAAAGACTCATTTCAGTTTTAAATATTGTCTGGAAACACTGTATTTGCTAACATTATAGATTTAATTGTTGGTTTCTTTGGGGGAGGAAAGTGATGGTTGCATTTTATGTCACCTTCTTCCTATCACCCTGATAAGAAGAGATTTTGTGTCCAGAATCTCTTTGAGACTTAGGAGAAAAAAAAAAAAAGGAATCTTAAACATCAGGAGACTGAAATTTAATCAAACTGATTATTATTCAAAATTAATCTCTCCACTTTTATTCTTGAGCATTCGTTTACTATAGAACTACAAATGTGAACACTTCTCACGTTTGATTGCTCAGTTTCGAGATTGCTACATGTTTCTAAAGATTTTTTCTTTGACTTTCTAACTTTCGTCTCCGGCAAGCAGAGCTTTGCTTCATTGGAATAGCTGAGTCAAAGTGAGGACTTAGGAAAAGGCTGAATTTAAAATATGGCTGTGGGAGCTAAACCTGCAGAATCACTTGTTTATGAAATTGTGTTCACCCTAGATCAGATGCATACAGGAGATATTATGTGTCTTCCTTTTTTCTGTCTACTTTTAAAATATACTTATCAGATCCCAAAATTGTTGCCCTAAAATTAAGAACCATAAAATAATAAATACAATATATTAATTTTTTCAGGCTTAATGTAATTTGCTTTCTGCATATTATAAAAAAATCTATAAGTCAAAGGTTTTTTAAAAATAAGAATTTCTAGAGCAACTTTAAATAAATTAAGGAAAAAATTTCTATGTTTGCATTTGTCAAGTAAAAATTTATTTTCTTTGTAATTTGGGAGTATTGTAGTACTTTTAAACTGTATACGAATATGTAGTTAAATACTAATACAATGTACTATGAAAGGTGTATAACATTTTAGGGAAGAAAACCCACTTGCCAGTGTTAGAGCACTTTCTTTTTCTAACCTTCAAAAGAGGTGCTCACACGATAGAACAGAAGGCTGCAGAGGAACAGCTTTCATCACGGTCCACTTTCGGAGAAGCATCAGTATGTTAAAATTAATTATTCAAATACCACATAATATTCAGTGAGACTTTATGCTGTGGTTTTATATTATGCTGATGGTTCTGTCACTGCATCTCATCAGAAAACCTGACATTTTTTTCCATGTGGGTACTGCTTACTTTTCAGGAAATAAAGTTGAACATTAACAAAAGTAAAATACAATACCACACATTGTTCCTAATCGTAGATTACCCGCACTCTCACAAACTATGTTTAAAAAGCTATGGCTAAATTTCAAGACAGTCTAACTCTCTTTTTCAATAAATAAAAAATTTTGTTAGAGAATTATTACAAGAAAAATTATTAAGACATCCTTGCTTTCTTCAACCACCTGCCCTGTTGGGTACTTGTTACATGATTTCTGTATTTATTCCAAGGGCCTCTGTGGTAGATCAACATCAGGCTTTCTGGAGTTTTCTGTGTAAAATTCGGGGAAATTGCAACTGTTATCAAGTAGAATGATACACTATAAACTGTACACATGCCATTGACCTTTGTAATGATGTAATCTTCAAGTTGCATCATTATTTTTGAAGTGATCTATTCATAGTTTCAACTGGTAGGATTTAGTAGAAGTCAAATGTCTACTCTTTACAACCTCATCCCATTTCAGACCACCCTCCACATGTTTTATCCGGCAGGATTTTGTTTTTTTCTTTTTTTTGAGACAGAGTCTCACTATGTCACCCTCAGTGGAGTGCTGTGGTGTCACAGCTCACAGCAACCTCAAACTCTAGGGCTATCCTGCAGGATTTAAAACAGAAATAAATCTTCCAAGCCTCACATGGTCCAGCTGCTGGCCAGCTAAGATGCAGCAGCTGGACGCTGGGGTGAGGCTTTGGTAGGCTCAATGCATTCTACATCAAAAACTCAGGAGACACACAGAGAACAGCTAGCCGGCACCCCCAGTTTGCAGATCTCTACAAAACATCAAGCCCAAAGGGTTAGCTTAGAGAGAAAATTCTCCCTAACTTGCAATTTCCTGGGCGAGGCTGTTTGAAGAAAGACTCAGAGCTGTAATAACATAGAGGAGTTTTTACATGACATTAGCGGACTTCCTCATTATGGGGCACAAGATAGAATTAAATGCAAATGCAGTGAATAAGATTTTCCTCTCTATATCTTAGAACTGGTGGCTTTCACTGTTTGGGAATCTCTGCTATCAGTTTGGTCAGTTTGTAATCAATATTCCAAGATCCAGAAATAGGCGTTTCCTTCAAAGCCAAGATAGGGGAATCTTTGACTTCCACTTACACTCATTTTTTTTTTTTTTTTTTTTTTTTGCTAAATGAGAATCCTACTATAATGTGTCTCCTCAGATAAGAATCTCTCTACTGCCAAAGAAAGCATCTGTAGAATTGTAGCAAATTTCTTTCAAAGGAAAGGGAATCTGGAGGAGAAGATTCCAGGAAGGAACTGGAATATACCAACATGTGCATTTTGTGGTGACTTATGCATCGGTCGGGCAAATTTCATTTTCTTTGCTCTTGAGAAATAACACTTAAGTGCACAGTACTAGGAGATAGTATTGACTGACTTAGAAAAAAACATTGAGCGTGTTTTCAACCCAATCTCCAAGTTAACGTGGGTGGGTGGGGGATGGATTCTGTGAGTTCAGATTTTGGAACAGCCAGTTTTATAGACAGGCCGAGACCAGGCTTTTGCCCTCAATGTCAGTTAAATTTTTTTCTGGATAGAGGAATGTTTATATTAAGTTCTATTCCTCTCTGAATAAGTACTGCCCACTCAGAAGCCAGCCGGTTGGAGAGAGACTCCTAAAAGCAGCTCTGGTGCAAAACACATGTGCTAAGAATAAGCAGCCCTTTCAGCACTGTGTTTGCCGGAGCCGGTGCAATTTTAAACACACTTTTCTTCTCCGGATCCAAAGCCTTCATTTGGGGGAAGGCAGGAGTGAAGCCAGGGTATGTTAGAAAAACAGAAGAAAGGATGGGAAATTGATATGCCTGTGACAGCAGAGATGAGGAACTCAGCTGTTGGGGAGAATTTTGGGGCACCACCAGTTTGCAGGGCACTCTCCTATTCAGAACTGTGTCCTGGGAGCCTGCGCTGGGGCCAGGGCCATAGCAGGCACTTACATAGGTATTGAATTGAAATGAATTGATAACAAGTCAGCTGAACATGTATGTTGATTTATTAATCTATCTGCCCACTCTCTTAAGATAGAAAGTGAATATTGAAGAACATGGAAATAAAGGCACAATTCTTACCCCTAGTAGGGATGCTTTAGGGGGTCGGGGTAGGTAAATGAGAGAGAAACAATTAAATACAGTGGGTATTCATTAACCTCCTGTGGGAAGTGATGTGTGCAGAGTCCCAGGGGAGTCCTAAGGATGGTCCAGCGGTATTTCAGACTTGCTGGAGCACAGGATGGCTGTGTTAAGCTGATAGCAGTTCTGATGTTTGAGAGAGGGGATCTCCTGGAGGATTAACAGACCTTGCTTCTTAAACTTGCTGCCACTCTCAGGAACTGTCTGCAGAGCTTCAAATTACTGAGATTGTGATTAATTGGTCTTGGAAGAGGCCAGGGCATAGGATATTCAAAAGCTCTCCCTGACCCTAATGCATAGAAAAGTTTGAGAACTCCGCCATAGGAGAAAATTGCTATTTTCAGCTGTGCCAAAGTCAGTAACTGTTTATTCCCCTCCTCTGTTTATTTTTCCTGTATTTTCCCATGGAAAACAAGAAGTATATGCTTTCTTTTGCTTATACAGGTATCCTGGAAGGATTTATGAAGGGTAAAAGTGCTTAAAATACTTTGCATGTTGGGAGTGCATTTTGCCTAAATCATTTGCCATTCAGTTTTGTACCACCTCAGACTAGAACCCTGGACCTCTACTGCCTGGTAACCGGGGTTCTAAATAGCTCTACTTCCTACTCTTCAAGTGACCTATAAGAGAAGATACAAATGTGTGTAAATGGGTCTTAAAATATAAATCTCTAGCTTGGAACTCACACCAGAAAACAAAATTAAACATTGGTTTTGTCAACTAATAAGTAACCCTGAGTGAATAGCTCCTTCCCGATGGTGTTCACAGGGCCCAGAATTAACACACCAATGATGGAAACCTCAGTCTGACTTTCAAGTCGGCCGAACTGAGCCTGGCTGCTGGCCACAGTGGTATCTCAGCTGAGGTCTGGAGAGACCAGCTGCCAAATACACCAGTGTGCAGACAGAATAAAAGTGATTTGTTCTACGGAAGGTTATGTTTGGAAACATGCTGCCTGTTTTGGCTGCCAAGCATGCGGACGTGGCTCAGCTGAGCCTGCGTGGGAGGAAGCCCACCTCATGGAGCACAGGTGTTGTGTGGGTGCACCTCCCTGCTCGGGCCAGACCTGGGCGCCACGCAGGGCTGCACGGGAGGGCATGACGTGCGCCCTTTCCGCATCTGGAATCTCTGGTGAGCGGTGCTGAAAGATGCTGTCCTGAGACATGTCAGCTCTACACCTACTTTCCTTACAGTGTTGGGGGCACAGTTCCATGACCACCTACTGACCTTCAGATCTGTCAGCCATGCAGCAGGGAAAGAGAAGGCAGGGAGACACGAATTGGCATGGTGTGAAAAGAAAGTCAGTCCAGAGTACGGGAGCTGTGAAAACATGTTCTGCAAGAAAAGAGATTTTTGATATGCTGAGAGACAAAGTGAAATTCCCGTCTTCTACTGAGCAGCCGCCGCCATCGCCAGCTCTTGCTGTTCGTGGAGTCCCATCAGCCTCACTCATTTGGCTCCCACGGACATTAGTGGAAATCAAGTGAAACTGAAGCAGTTGCCGGCAGCAAATTGTTTTCAAATGGAATCACAAATATTAAAATGTTCAGCAAATTGTCTGCAATCATGTTTATGTTGAAATATGTTCTTACCTTCAAATCTGGAGGCGTCCAGCAATGTTTACTTATCCCTAGTGCAGGAAAAGGAGAAAAAATTCTACCCATTCTCCATCTGGAAGCTTTTCCTTGGATCAAGGTCGATGATGTCCAGCTATGATCTAACGCTCCTCTGGAGACAATTTTCTGACCAGAGACTGAAGGGAGGGCCCGGCAGCACTGGCTGGCCAGGCGGGCTTGTCTCCTTTCACCACCTGGCTGCCCAACCGCCAACCGTCCACGGAAACTGCAGAATGCATTGAGGCGGAAAGCGGCCACTTCTTCTGATTCACACTACACCCGACTACACCTGCACGTTTAAATGAGACCCTTACAAAGGGGAGTGGAATGTCTCTGTATAATTTAAGAAAGAGATACAAGTATATGAAATGGCTTGTCCACACATGCAGAAAAACAAAAATCTGCTTGCAGGCAGCCGGGAAGCTGAACTATATTATGATTCATGTTTACTTGAGCACATTGTTTACATGTCATTATTCGAAAAATGAAACAATCCATGCTAGGCATTGAAAAGTGCAACAAATAGTAAGAAAATTATTTATAATCTTCCCTACTGATAATTGCTGTGATCTTTTTTGATATATTTCCTTCTACATATCTATACGCAAAAATTATGTTCATAGTAGATGTGCAATTTTGACCCAGCATTTCAGTTTCTAATTTTCTTTTTCTAATAATAAATGTGGTTTACTTTCATTATACAAAAGTAAAACATTGGTAGAAACAGGAAACCTAAAATCGGTATTCCTTACTCCTCCAACCTCTCTTGACCATGAACCAGAGGCCAGTGCCTAGCCCTGCAATTGTTTTGCTTTTTTCCTACACACACTCCTAGACTTTTGTCCTGAGATCTTTGCATGTCATTAAGTGTTATTTGGAGGTAGTATGTTAGTGATGACAGCAGTTCAGAGATGCACAAGAATTAGTTAAACCTTTTCCCTTTTGAAATGGTTCCTACAATTAAATTATTTCTTTTTCTTTCTTTCTTTCTCTCTCTCTCTCTCTCTTTTTTTTTTTTTTTGGTATTATAAAGCTTGATTCTGGGCAGATCTGTTTTTATCTTTGACCTCATTGTTGATGGTATTTTTGTCTGGAATAAATTCTTTGAAGAAGAATTAGGACATCACAGGACAAGAACTTTTGATCAGCTTGATATGCGTTATAAGCTCTTTCCCCAAAGATGGGCACTTTCTACATTATGCACTTATGTTTCATTGCAATTTTAACCAATGTATGATTTTTTAATTTGGTTAAGACAGTTTTTGACATTTTGAATAGTTAAATCTTCCTTCGACTTCCCCCTTGTCATTTCTTTCATATTTAAAAAGCCCTTCACCAACAGGAGAGGAGCTAGATCTTCAGATATGTTTATGCACTTCATTTTTTTTTTAATTTTAGTTTTAACTTTTTTGAAATTTTTTTGTTATTTATTTTATTTTATTTATTTTTTATTATAGCTATGTACATTAATGCAATCATGAGGTACAATGTGCTGGTTTTACATAGAATTTGAAATATTTTCATCAACCAGTAATTTTAGTAGATGACATAGTGAGAGGATATTTTGTTTTCTTTTTCCCAATGGGCAAGTCATCTGTGAACAACATCGTATTCCTAGATAGGCAGTGGCCCTTTTAACAGGGCTCCCATTTCTGGTTTATTCACCCGTCATGGATCCTGCCCGAGACTGCACCACTCTGATTTTTGTATAGTGGACAAGCAGGTGAGTACCGAAATTAGAGAACAGTGGGCTCGATTCCACCACTGAACTGGGGACCTTCTGAAAAGTTCTCAAGCTCTCTGGCCTCTGCCAATAGGGAGTAGTTCTTGTCCCTTCTCCATAAGGTCGTTGGAAGAAGAGTTGCTAGAGTGAGAGGGCGTGGTCTGGGTCCGCTGCAGGCCGGGGGGAGAGGGCGCGGTCAGCTGCAGGTTGGGGCAAGAGGGTGCCTTCCACTGCACCCCACAGCCCTGTGATGGCCACGGCTCAGACCTGCTAGTGTTTGTAATTATTATTATTTTTTTAATGCCCTGGGTATTTTTGCCTAGTATCTTTTCAGAAAACTTTCCTTGATACTTGCAAAAACTTTTATCAAAATTTTGATTAAAGGTATTAAACTGTTGCATTTGTTCTGGGAAAAACTGATACTGTAGCATAGTCTATTATCCTGTATAGCACATCACATGTCTTTCCAATCACTAAGATTTTACAGTCTTCAGGTAAATTCTGTGGTGTTTATGTTTTGCTTTTGCACTTTTATTCTTAAAGTTGTTCCTTCATTGTGGGGGGGGGCATTTTTTGATTCATGTGATTTCTATATTTTCTTATCATGCTTTTGAGCAAATAATTGCTTGTACTTGGAAAGCTGTTTGATTTGAGCATATTTGTTTTGTTTTTAGCAGCATTGCCTGATGTAAGTATTCACTCTCAAATTTTAATTGTTTTTTCAGGCTTTCTGAAAATTCAATTATATCATCTACAAATACTAATAGCTGTCCTGTCCCTTACAGAGTCAGCCGCACTGTGCCGACTGAGAGACAGGACAGGGGTGTTAGAAGCCTCCCTGGACAGTGGGGTGTTAGGGCAGCCCCTGCTCCACATGCTGTGTCTGCCACACGCTGGGTCACCTTGCATTCACGTAGCCATCGTCCCTGGGACTCCCTGCTGCACCCTCGGTCCTTCTCACCTTCACCCGCCTGACATTTTCCTGCCACCTGGGCTGCTTCCCTGTCTTTCTTGCAGCTGGTCCCTCATTTGGCCCTCTTTCCTGGAGCTGTCTTTTAACTGTCTCTTGGAAAGTTTTCACTTCTTTCTGTCTCATCAAAGAACAGGCTGCGGCCCTGAACTGAGAGCTTCTCCCTAAGGATTCATGAAGCTTGCAGAGTGGGAGAATCGCCATCCATTTGTGGCATGGGAAATTCAGAATTGTGGCATCTTATACAAGTTTTTTCTAGAAAGGTCTAGAAAAACATGGTCCATCTTTTAACACAATGATCTTAAAGATGGCAGAGGACGGCTCTCTGCAGAGAGATTAATCCCACTCTGATGCCTCTTCAGTTCAGCAATGCCTTGAAGGCGTGCCTGTCCAACAGTCGAGAATAGAAGAACGAGAGGTGACGGCGAACTGGATGGACCTGAGACCTGAGACATGGACGTATTATAACTGGAATCCTTATCACCAGGGTCTACGTTTGAACCTAAAAATACATTGTGAGATGAAAAGACTCAAATGTTACCGTCATTCCTCCCAGTTACTTGGTCTAAGGGGTGGGTGGCTGGGGAGGAAGGAAGAATTAGATAAGGAGGGCCAGAGGGTCAGGGACAGAATCTGCCCGTGATCCAATGGCAGCCCCAGGTCACAGCCGCGGCTCCCACTGGCTGTGCGACCTCAGGTGAGTTACTTAACTTTTTCTGCGCTTCCGTTCCCATGTTTGTAAAATGAAGATACTATTGGGATGCATAGATAGTTACAAGAATTAAATGAGCTAATGTACATGAAATGCCAAGGGTCGTGCCTGGGGGTCAGAATGAGGCCATTACCACATGAGTGCTTCCTAAAATTTCCAGTGAGGCTTCAGGGCCTGGTGATGACGTTTAGGGGCAAAGAGCAGCCTGTAAGATACCCGGCCAGCGTGAGCATCTCCAAACCAAACAGAAAAGACCCTGTTTCCAGGAACACCACTGTCTCACAGCACGAAGAAGCGAGCAGAAAAGAAGGCAGAAAAGAGATGAGAGGAGGGGCCCCACAGAAGACACTTCTCCTGACGTTCTTCACTGAACGTCCAAAGGAAATATCTGTGACAGGGAAGAATTACTCTAAACGTGGAAATACCTGATTTCTATGTAATGAGCTACACAGAAAAAAAAGTCCCTTTCCTAAATACAAATATGCTCTTATTTATTCAATGATCATTTCAACAATGTAGCAGAAAGCAGAGCATGCTGGCTCATGCCTGTTGAGCTCAGGAGTTCAAGACAACAGAGCAAGAGAGAGACACCATCTCTACTAAAAAAAAAAAAAAGAAAAGAAAAAAGAAAAACTAGCTGGGTGTGATAGTGGGCCACTCTAGTCCCAGCTATTTTAGAGACTGAGGTAGGAGGATCGCCTGAGCCCAAGAGTTTGAGGTTGCCGTGAGCTCTGATGATGCCCATGGCACTCTACTCAGTGTGACAGCGTGAGACTCTGTTTCGAATAAAAAAAAAGAAGTAAAACATGACTTATACAATATTTATCTTTTTTATAATTTTTAAGGTGACACTTGCATTCATCTCCATTAAGCTAGGAATCTAATTTTTCCTCAGAGTTAGCAACAACGAACAGCTCAATGAAAACGTGGGCAAAGGACTTAGTACCTACGCAGGTGACAAGCACATGACACCATGCTCAGTATCACCAGTGATCACTGAAATGAAGAGAAGATCACAGGGGAGAACCGCCTCACCCACCAGGATGCATTTATTAAAAAGAAGAAAGAAAAGAAAACTAATGACTGCGTCGGTGAAGGTGTAGAGAAATTAGAACCTTTCTTCATTGCTGGTAGGAAATGTAAAATGGTACGTCTTCCGCGGAGGGCAGTACAAAGGTTAAACGTAAAATTAGCATTTACCCAGCACTTCCACTTCACGGGACATTCATAAATGAAAACAGGGACTTGGACAGATATTTGTACACCTATGTTCATAGCAGCGTTATTCACAATAGCCAAAAGGTGGAAGCCCCCCAAGTGCCTATCAGCAGATGAATGCTGAACAAAATGTGGTCTGTACATACAGTGGGAAATTATGCAGCTTTAGGAGGAAAAAAATTTCCACGGATGCTGCGACATAGGTGAGCTGTGGGGACAGTATGCTGAGCGAAACGAGCCAGTCACATAAGAACAAATACTGTATGATCCCACGTATAGGAGGTACACGGAGGGGTGGACTTCATAGAACAGAAAGTAAGGTGGCGGCTGCCAGGGGCTGGGGACGGGGGCCTGGACGTCACTGTGTAATGGGCGTGGACGTCCAGTTTGGCAAGATCGAAATGTTCTGGAGGGCAGTGGTGCTAATAGTTTCAGAACAATGAATATGCTTCTTCCACTGAACTGTATTTTAAAAATAACTTATATGGTCTATTTTATGGTACGTGCATTTTACTACACGCGGAAGATATTTCTCTGTGTTTTGACATGGCCCATCTGCCAGGCTGATTTTTGTATATTTCTGCTGTCCTCGTGTGGACCTTACAATTGTGAATTTTCCTCCTAATTAGCAAAGGATTAATGAGATTGCAACTGGGGATGTTGGGAAATGTGTTCATGAGTAAGCTCCTCATAAGTGTTGAAGTCACCCTAGTATTGTTACTCATTTCCTTAAATAATCTGACTGATCAATAGATCTACCTTTAGGAGAGTCTACTTTATGACATTCGGATTGCTATGTATAAAAGTTATAAAAGTCCTCATACCATATGCTCACCTCTTGCCTTTAATGTTTGGGGTTTTTTAGGGGGGGGTGTTAAGGGGATAAAAATTGTGCCAAAATATAAGGAAAGAATAACCAGAACTTATGGAGAATGTCCATGCACAGTAAGGAGAGTTTAAATATAGCCAGGATGAATAGATTTGGGCAGTTTACTCAGCCTGGCTCAAGAAATATAAATCCATTTAGAAATATAAGCCCATTTCAAATCATTTCAAAAATTAAAGAAGTGTGTTTATGGATCTCTCTATAAGAAAAGAAGCATTTTCACAGGTAAATTTTTCTTCTTAAAAAAAAAATCAAAATGTAGCACTTAAATGGAGCCTGAAATCCAAGACTTGACTTAAATATTACCTCAAGGAGAAATTGCAGGTACATTTCTTAGAAGGTCATAGAGCTAGCAGGGCTTTTGGGGGAAATTTCTTAAGACCCCCACACCCCCAGGAAAGGGCAGAGGAGACTGTTTGTTCCTTTTGTTTAATCTACTCTTCATTTTTTAACTTAACTTTTATTAAATCATAACTGTATACATTTATGGGGTACAATGTGATGATTTGACATACAATGTGGAATGCTTAAACAAACTGATTAATGTAACCGTCACCTCAGTTACTTATTTTTGTGGTAAAACATTTATAATATACTCTTAGTTGTTTTGAAATGCATTGTGCACATTAGGTGAGTTCCCGCCAAATACTCTGTCCACTCGCCTCCCCCTCCTCTCCTCTCCTTCTTTCTGGACTATCTTTGTATTTTATCATCTGTATGAATGTGTAAGTGTTTATATATTGGTTTCATAACAGTATTGATTACATTGGATACTTTTTTCCTTATTCTTGAGATACTTTACTAAGAAGAATATGTTCCAGCTCCATCCAGGCAAACATAAAAGATATAAAGTATCCCTCTTTCTTTCTTTATTTATTTATTTTTACCTTTTGTTTATTGATTTATTTGGTTGTTGTTGTTGCAGTTTTTGGCCAGGGCTGGGTTTGAACCCGCCACCTCTGGTGTGGGGCCAGTGCCCTACTCCTTGAGCCACAGGCACCACCCAAAGTATCTCTCTTTTTTGTGGCTGCATAATATTCCATGGTAGACATATACCACAATTTGTTTATCCATTCATGAGTTGATGGGCATTTTGGGCTGCTTCCACAACTTGGCTATTGTGAATTACGCTGCAATAAACATTCAGGTGCAAATGTCTTTGTTGTAAAAGGATTTTTGTTCATCTGGGTAAATACCTAGTTATAATATTGCAGGATCAAATGGTAAGCCAACTTTTAGTTTCTTGATAACTATCCATACTTCTTTCTGAAAAGGCTGTATTAGTTTGCATTCCCACCAGCAGTGCAGAAGTGTTTCCTTCTCTCCACATCCACACCAACATCTGCAGTTTTGGGATTTTGTGATGTGGCTATTCTTACTGGAGTTAGGTGATACCTCAAAGTGGTTTTGATTTACATTTCTCTGATGATTAACGATGATGAGCATTTTTTCATGTGTATGGTACTGGCACAAAAATAAAGAGGTAGATATATGGAACAGAATAAAGAGCAAAGAGATGAGCCACTTATCATCATTTGATCTTTGATAAGCCTAACAAAAACATACATTGGGGAAAAGACTCCCTGCTTAACACAGGGTGCTTGGTGAACTGGCCAACGATCTGTAGAAGACTGAAACTGTACCCCCTCACCTTTCACACTAACAAAAATTGATTCTCACTAGATAAAAGATTTAAACTTAAGACATGAAACTATAAAAATACTAGAAGACAGGGCAGGGAAAATGCTTAAAGATATTGGCCTGGGAAACTATTTTATGAGAAGGACCCCTCTGGTAATTGAAGCAACACCAAAAATATATTACAGGGATCTGATGAAGCTAAAAAGCTTCTGAGCAGCTAAGGGCACAGTACATAAAGCAAACAGGCAGCCTTCAGAATGGGAGAAGATTTTTACAGGTTATGTTTCTGACAAAGGTCTGATAGCTAGAATCCACAGAGAACTCAAACTAATCAATAATAAAAGAACAAACAACCTCATTTCTTTGTGGGCAAGAGACTTGAACAGAAACTTCTCTGAAGAAGACAGGTGCATGGCCTACAAACACACGAAATAATTAATCCACTCCTTAAATGATCATTCTTTTTCCAACACATGGTATAGTCTACCCGGGTCAGAGAAGCTCTACTTTATGTTTTGAAACATTGGAAATTCCTATGTGATTTAAAATTCTAAGTCTGTCTTTTGGATTTTAACAGGAGCATAAATTACTAGTTTGGGTTAGGCAGGTGCGTTGTGGAAGCACCATAGGGTCAGGGGCATGGTGGGTTCCTCTACTCATGTAAATAAATGCAGACAGAGTTAGTTACCTGTCCTTCCAGACTTCTACTTCGGGGTGAGAGGATGGAGGAGGTTAGTAGAGAAGGAGGGAGAATCAGGAAAATTTGAATTTAGTAATATAAAAATGTTATTCAGAAGATAGGAACATTTATCCCAAAATAGAAAAAATATATATATAAGGGTATTTTCTCTTAAATAATCTTCTTTAAAAATTCAAATCAACTTGTCTTATATTCTTTAACCCTACTGTTTTCCTACTTTCAGTTTCTGCAAAAGGGGTTTTATGGACATGGACCTTTACACAACATCAGCTCCCATGTACTGAGCATGTGCTGTGTGTCAGGCTTTGTGCTGAGCCTGTTATACATTACAATTAAACCTCACAACAAATCTATAATGCAGCTATTATTATGAGCCTCCCCCTCCATTTCACCAGTAGGGAAATTAAGACTCTGAGAATGTACATGAATTTCTCAAGAAATCTCTTATCTCTTATTTAAACTCAGGCCTGCCTGATTCCAAAGCCCACCAGGAGATATTAAAAGATGTTTAAAGCCACAGCTATTATCCAGTGCTGTGCAGGATGAGCTGTTTGTAACATTCACCCTCTGCCTTCAAAAAGACAACATGAGGTTTTTAAAAAGTCACTCTAAAAGTTTTTTTTATTATTTTTACATATACATGTGTTAATTAGGTTTCCCTTTTTGCCTTCACAGAATTTAAAAGGCTTAAAATTTAATAACAATAATAATGTTTAAGATAAGGACGAGAAACAAAAACCACGTAAAGAATGAACGAAGATAAATACATTCAGGAAAGAAAACAGACGATTACTGCATCGAAATATTAAGTGATATTAGTAATAATAATGCCAAGAAAGTAACGTTCACATTGTCAAATAAGACATTATAGAGTGCTTTAACTCTGAGGCTCAGTATGAAGTCATCAGTTAACTTCTTATTTTTTTTCCAAAGTCTCAAAAAATAGACAACTAATATTATATAAATAAAGTTAAAGGAGAGTTTTGAAAAACAGATCATGCCAAATTTTATAAACAATAGAAAAAGAAGAAATATTTCAAAATCATTCTACTTGATCTGGATACACCTGATATTGGAATTGGAGAAAATGTATTGTTATAAAGGGAAATTACAAACATATTTCACTTATAAGTGAGGATGCAGTAGCCTAACAACATATTATTTTTAAGACATTATTTCCTCAGAACACATAAGTCTAAAGCCAATTAATTTGAGGGATCCACAGAGTTTATTAACATATTAAATGTCCTAGGAAGTCTTGTGGTTAAGCAGAAGTGTAATGTATGAATTAATAAGCTCTGCTGTTATACATGAACACACTGTATAACAAAAAGCCCTAAATCTCAGTGGCTTACACCTGTCATGTATTCCTCATCAGCCAGGCAGCTGCCACCCGCAGGGGACACGCAGACCTGGTTCCCATCTTTATTCTTTGGGGACCTTGGTCTAAGCGGCAGTGCTCACCTGCAGAAAGCTCTTCTCAGGTCTTCTAAGGATGATGGGCAGAAGTTGGGAGGCCAAGCCCACCACACATTGGTCTTAGGGTTAAAATCTCTGCTCTGATTGTCATATTACCTATATTACATCCACTCATATCCCATTGGCTAAAGCAAGTCACATGACCAAGGCCAGTAACAATTGTGTGGGTAAGAAATTCCTTTTACGGAGGCAGGAGATAAGACTGGCTATTTACCAAGTATTAATATGACAGCAGGTGTATGCTCAGGCACTTTGCAAGCTTCTCTGACCACACAATAGTCTTTTTTTAAAACTTCGTTCTCCCCAAATCTCTTACTGATCAAAATATTATTGTTTCTAGGGCATAATTTGAGAAGATTTTGGACAATTTGTGTATTAAAATCTCCCATTTTAAAAGTAGTAACAATGTTTTAATTAATAGAAAAGTAAAATAACCACTGATATGATGCTTTTCTTGGAGAAAATAATAAAAACATCATTAACACTGTGAATGTATAAAGTCACTTTGCCTGGTAGAATTTTATTGATATTATTTTGTTCTATTTTGAAAACAGGTGGTGCTCAACTGTTAAAAATCCATCTATTACAAGTAGAAAATGTGAGTGCCCTAGATGTTGGGATTTTGTTTTTTAATACCTTTTTTTTTTATTATTTTTTTTTTTTTGTAGAGACAGAGTCTCACTTTGTCACCATTGGTGGAGTGCTGTAGCGTCACATCTCACAGCAACCTCCAACTCCTGGCCTTAGGCCATTCTCCTGCCTCAGCCTTCCAAGGAGCTGGGACTACAGTGCCCACCACAATGCCCAGCTATTTTTTTGTTGCAGTTTGGCTGTGGCCGGGTTTGAACCCGCCACCCTCAGTATATGGGGTGGCGCCCTACTCACTGAGCTACAGGTGCTGCCCAATATTAGAATTTTTCCCAAGTCAAAACAGTGAATTTGGGATTCCCATCTCCCAGCCAGTTTGGTAACTCATGACCTGTGGTCATGTGCATGATATTCCACCATAAGTATGTAAGCTGCACTTAATAGGTTTAAAAGTTACAAGTCATATTTTATGTGGATTTTATTTTAAAAATATTTGAAACATCATATACTAATAGGAATAGGACACACTAAAGAAAAACCACAGAAACATCTAAATAGTTGTTAACATGAAAATCAAGACCATTAGCCTAAAAACCTATTTATTAAACTATATATGAAACATAAAATGTTTCCTTGACCTGGCTGGGTTTGCTTCAAAGGTAAGATTGTCCAAAAAACCACACAAAAAACCCAATAGTAGGCTTTTCCTTTCTCTTGTTCAACAATCACCTGGGAAATAGTGGTAGTTCTCGCTATCTTTTCTCTTTTCTCTTTCAAGCAAGACAGAAAAACATCCCTTCCCGTCTTTTCCACCTGCTGTCAAATAAATAGACAGACTCAGACTTGGAAATACGGGCTCTGCAGGTCCCATCTTTATAGGACTTTTGTAGCAAAAGGATCTAGGGTTGTAACAATTGGTAATAAAGAATTTTTTAAAAAGCATATATCACAATGGCAAGCCCAAGGGCATGGATAACAACTTAGTGATGTGGCTGGGGACACAGCCAGACTAGCTTGGCCTGCGCTGTACCTCATTGCAGCCTTGGGAAAACCCCCCAGGGCAAAGGATCATTGCGGCCTTTGTCAGTTTAATAATAATTTTGTTTTTTTTGCAACCCAAGAGAACAAATAAAGAAGGAGGTGAGGAGTTAAAGTGAAATGATGTATTAAAAAAAAAAAAGAAAGGAAGGAAGGAAACAGCAGCAACAGGTTAAAAAAGTGCAAGAAACTAAATTGCTTTGGAAGTATTTCTAAATGATGAAGAAATAGGAAGATTAAATGAAGCAGGAAATAATGTGTCTTCTATAGTAAGCTCAAAAACACAGTAGGAAAAAGCAGACATACTTCACTGAATCTACATCATAACTGTACTTCTTACTGGCCATGTGACTTCAAGCTAGTTTACTCACTAAATTTTAGGTTATCTGGAAAATGAAGATAATAGGAACTACATGCCAGTATTATTGTGTCAGTTAATTGAGACATCCAAATGTGGTCAGAAGGCTGAAAATGGCATATGTGTGTTTTATGTGACTCACAGAAGATAATTTAAAATGTAGTATTAGTTGCTATTTAAAACTCAGGGCTTTTCACTTCAAAACTTACATTTTTTAAATTTTTCTGAAAATTCAGAAGACCTGGTAGTTGCTTCATTTGCTATGGAACAAAACACTAAAAACCAAGTGACTTAAAAAAAAAAAACTAACTATTTCCTTTCTTTTCCAATCTGCAATATGGGCAGAACTTGGTGCAGAAGGCTTATGTGGCTGTGCGCTGTCCCCTGGGAAGTCTCAATGGGTCTTCCAGCTTACTTCTACCATGATCTTTCCGCATGACTGGAAAGCTGGTGCTGGCTGGGGTCTAGGAGCCCTGCCTGAGCTGAGGCTTGGGGATTCGTTCAATCTCCAGATGGGCCCCTTCAACGTCCTGGGTCTCCAGGGTGAGCGTCCAGAGAGAAGGCCAAATAGAAATTGCATTATCTTTTAGGGCCTAACCGTAGACATCACTGTGACGTTATTCTCAATGTATTCCATATTTATAACTACTGTTTCCAAATTTCAAGGGGAAGGGCCATAGACTCTTCTTAATGTAACAGGCAAGGTTCTAGAACAGAGCATGAATAGGAACTACGTCTGTGATCACATGTATTAAGTACAGCCTGTCATACCTGTGCCTTTGGGCCTGTGTTCTCACATGGTCATAAGTCAGGAAGCTGAGCAGTGGCTGTGCCTTTAACTGGGTTGTGAAGCTGCTTGTTCCAGCTTCCAAACAACAGAGCCTGAGCACTGACCCAGTTAGCAGGCACTCACTCTGTTGTTTTAACATGCCAGAGTCCAAAGGAAGACAAAGTATCAGCCTCGCACACTTATTAGGGTGGATTTGCTGTACCAAGCCTGCAAGAACATCTATGTAAGTGGAGGGTGGAAGTTGGCTAAGGATGCTGTGACCCATGGTCCCAAATACACTTTAAAACCACTTTTGGACCTCTGAAAAAGCAAAAGCCAGTCAACATGACACTCAAGATGAATAAAGTTCTTCAAAATCAAACAACTCATACTTCTTGTGTCAGTGACCACTGGTCTCTGCAGATGAAGGCTAAGGCAGAGTTACAGATGACCCAGCTTAGCAGTGCATGAATGCATGAATGTCCTAGCTTAGAGTCAAGCTTCAAATATGGGGAAAAATGTATTTTTTTCTCTCTTACACCGCTACAATAATGAAATAGAGATTTCAGAGAACATGCACAACCAGGATACACTCTTAGCATGGAATTTTAGAAAGTAACTGAACAAATGAACTGCAGCATCCTTGACAGAAAACAATGGCAAACTTTAGGGAAAAGAGAAAATCTGATTTCTAGAGTTACTATATTATAATAACGAAAATGTTCCCTTTTCAATGAAAATTTCAAAACATTCAAATAAACATAAAAATATGGCCCATTCACAGAAAAAAAAATTATTGATAGAAACCATCCTTGAGGAAGCTGTTACTGGACTCACTAGGGAATGTTTTAAATTAACTGTCCCATGTATAACCAAATAATTAAAGGATACCAGTAAAGTAATATATGAACAGAACGGAAATATCAATAAAATATAGAAATTATAAAAAGGAACCAAATAGAAATTTTGCATCTGAAAATCCAATAATTGACATGAAAAATTTACTAGAAGCATTCAACAGCAGATTTGAACATGCAGAAAAAAAGAATTACCAAATGTGATTATTGAATAATTGAAACAATCCAGTCTAAAGATCAAAAAGAAAAAAATAAGTAAAACCAATAAGCAGAGTCTGAAAAACATGGAGAGCAACATCAAGGAATCATACGTGCTGTGGGAGTCTACAGGAAAAGATAGAGGAGAAGGAATGTGAGCAGATAGAGTGGCCGAAATCTTTTCAAATTTGACTAATTCAAGAACTTCGAGAGATCTCCACTGAGACACATAATAATCAAAGGCAAAGAGAAAGACAGAATCATGAAACCAGCAAAATGGAAGCAACTTCTTATGGATAATGAACAAGATCAGCATGATTATTGATTTTATAATCAATAAAATCTTATCAATAAGCTCAATAAGATTAGCAGTCAATTTATCACTAGAAATGATGGAAGACAGAAGAAAGTGGTATGACATTTTCTTAGGGAATAAAAAGAAAAACATTTGTTAGTCAAAAATTCTACATGCAGCAAGACTGTCCTTCAAACATGAAGAGGCATGGACACAGTCCAGGATGAATAGAATGTGGGGCAGTTCGTTCTAGCAGATCTGCCCAACAAGTAATGCCAATGGGATCTTTAAGGCTGAAATGAAAGAAAACTAGATGGTACGTTGAAGATATGAAAAGAAATATACAAGTCAGATAAGTGTTAACTACATAGGTAAATATAAAAGCCAATGTTATTGCGTTTTGGTTGAAACTTCTTTTTTTACCTTCTGTATAATTTTAAGGAACAAATGGATAAACACAGTTATAAATTTATGTAATGGGAGCATAACAAATAAAAATGTAAGTTGTGAAAAGAACAACATAAATGCAAGGGGTGGAATAAAATAGGAATAGCACTGTTGTATGTTACAGAAGTGAGATAGGGATCAATCCAAACTACCTTGTTATAAATCTGCAATCTTAACTGTAACTCCTATGTTAAACACAAAGAAAGTATCTGAAAATATGCATAAGAGGAAATGAGAAGGAAATCAAAATAATATACTCTAAACAGTCAACTAAACATGAAACAAAGTATACGAGGAAGATAGTTCATTCTATGATGGTAAAATTACTCTAATACCAAACCAGATAAAGATATAGAAAAAAAAGAAAATCATAGACAAATATTTCTCTCAAATATAGATGCAAAAAAAATTCAATGAAATATTGGTAAACAGAATCTGACCCCACAGAAAGGAAATTAAGACATTAAGGGAAAAGATTATTTATGATAGGATCCAAAATAATAAAATATCTATAAATAAATTTAACCAAAGGGGCAAAATCTTACAAACTGAAAGCTACAAAACATTGCTGAAAGAAATTAAAGAACACCTAAATAAATGGAATGATATTTATGTTTGTGGATTGGAAAACATTGCTAAATGCCAAAGTGATCTACAGATTCAATGCAATATCTATAAAAGTTCCAGTGGTCTTTTGGGAAAATGGAAAAGCTGATCTTCAAATTTATATGAAATTGCAAGTGGTCTTGAATAGCTAAGGTGCTATTGAAAATGGGAAACGGGACAGAGGCAAGATGGCCAACTAAAGCCAGCTTTCCACAGAGGCTCCCATTCAGAAGGAGAGTTAAAGGACAGAAGTTTAGCAAGTAAGCTGATGGTTTGGAGCTGAGCCAAGAGAGAAGGTTGAAGAATACACATCAACCCTGCTGAGGTGAGCTGCAACCCCAAGGAAATAAACCATAGGTACAAAATCCATCGCCAAGCGTACAGGAGTTCCCTCTCATGAGAACAGCTCACAGTATACTTTCTACAAATGAGTGAGCAGAGTTCAGATATCCTCCTATTTTATCCCATGGGAGAGACCCTCTAAAAACTGGAACTCCTTCCCCTGAGAGGACCCATTAACACTAGTGGCACTCTCCCACCAGGCATAAAACTGTAGATATTCTCTACTTGCAGTTCTGAACTCCCAGCACTCCCTAAGCTCTAGAAGCCTGTCCCCCATGGAGTTCAGATTCTGGGGCATTTTCTCAAGAGTGTGGACGAGGCATGGGCTGTTGCAGGTCTTTGCTGATTCTGTGACATGTGGGTAAAGAGAGGACTGTGGACCTACATGGAGAGGGAGAAGCAGTGCCCCATGGCACAGAGCAGCAGCAGCAGTGATGGGAACAATAGAGCTCACACTCCTGGGGATAATTTAGAGAGACATTCCTTGCCTCTCTCAGCAACCAGTGGAGGCCACTAGTGGAACAGACCCTGTGAGTAAAGGATACGATGCCCGAGTCAGTACTTTCCCAGGTGAGTGTGGTGGGGACAGAGACTAGAATATGCAAGTTCATAGAGACGGCATATTCCCAGGGTGGGGCTGAGTCAGAAGTGATGCTTTAGTGAACCTAGGAAGCACCTGGCCCCAGGGAAATATAGCTGAGACAAAAGCAGGTGGGGCAACAGCACCAGCCCAGAGAAAAACAGACACTGAGAGCTGAATGTGAGCTCTAGCCACGCTCACCCCAATACAGAGTGCAGCCAAGACAAAGACACCAGCTCTGTGAGAATTGGTGCAATGGCAGTGGCACAGGGTGGGGCTAAGCCACAGTTTCTGTGAACTCAAACAGAGGCTGGCCCACAGGGTAATATAGCCAGGACAGAATTGCTAATTCAACCAGAATATAAGTGGCAGCAACATCAATCAGGGGTGGAGCTGGAACTGAGTGAAGTGCCCCAGCTTCCATTAACCACCTGAGGTTGTCAGGTTTCAGCACTATCTGCCAGCTGGTGGTAGAATGCAGGGGTTCTGGCCAAGGAGACATAGACCTCCCTGTGACTCAGGCAGGTGCAAACCCCCAAAGCATCAACTCATTGGAGGGAACCTGGTCACAGCCCTGTGGGGTTATTAGTGACTGAGTGTGACAGAGGTGCAAGATGGGGAAGGAGGCATCAATTTTCCTAGACTAATTCATTTGTTGGGTGAGTTCTTCTGACTCCAGTGAGCACTGGAGCGAGTCATACTTGAGTTGCCAGCAGACTCCTGCTTTCTAATTGCTGGAAACCATTTGAACTTTCTAACTTGAGACTGGGTGCTGACCGGGACAATTGATTTGGATCTCTTGAACTGGGTCAATCACCTGAGGACTATCCAAAGTAGTATCCTCAGTGTGTGGTTGTGGGACGGTTTGATTTTTCTTTTCCAATTGTTGCCTGTGCAGGCAAGGTGACTTAGTGGCTGGTATTTCTCCATAGCTGAGATTCCAACCCAGAGTTTCTGATTCACTAGGAGAGAAGAGACAGAGACCAGCTGAAAACAAGACAGAGCCATTTAGCCCCACCACACCAAGCAGGTCGCCAGTGTCTCAGGCGGTAGCACTATACAGGTCCTTTGAAAAGCTCTAGGGGAAAAGGTACAAGATACCAGTCCCAGCTCCTGGGCAAAGGGCTTATTAATTCCTACTCCAGGAGCCCCCAAACCAACTTTATCTTATCTGCTTATCTAGTCAAAGGTGCAAAATAATCATGGGGCGGAATCAGTGGAAATGCTCCAGCAATATGAATATTCAGAGTAGATCAACTTCCCCAAGGAACGACATGGTGGATACACCAGAAGATACCATTCATAAACAAATGGCTGAGATGTCAGAAATTGAATTCAGAATTTGGATTGCAAATAAGATTAATAGAATGGAGGTAAATTTGGAATTAGAAATTCAAGGAGCATTTCAAAAGTTGTCTCAAGTATTCAATGACAAAATTACCAAAAATTTTGACACTTTGAGACAAGAATTTGTAGCCCTCAAAGATCTGAGAAATACAGTAGAATCCCTCAGTGACAGAATGGAGCAGGCAGAAGAAAGGATTTTTGGCATTGAAGACAAAGCTTTTGAATGCTCCCAAACACAAAAAGAGGAAGAGAAGTGTAGAGCAAAAACAGATCATTCTCTCAGAGAGCTCTGGGATAATTCAAAGAAAACTAATATTCGCCTATTAGGAATTCCTGAAGGTGACAAGGTGGCTTCAAAAAGCCCACATGCTCTACTCCAAGAAATAATCAAAGAGAACTTCCTGGACATGCCAAGAGATTCTGAAATTCAGGTAGCAGACAGTTTTAGAACCCCAGCACGCCTCAACCCAAATAAGACATCCCCCAGGCACATTATAATTAACTTCGCCAAGGATAATATGAAGGAGAAAACTCTACAAGCAGCCAGATGTAAGAAAACAATAACACACAAGGGGAAGAATATTAGAATGACTGCAGATCTCTCTGCTGAAAACTTTCAAGCTAGAAGAGGGTGGTCATCAACTTTGAATCTCCAAAAACGAAATAATTTTCAACCCAGGATTCTGTATCCAGCTAAACTGAGTTTCATTTATGATGGAGAAATTAAATACTTTAATGACATGCACATGTTGGAGAAATTTGCCATAACTAAACCAGCTCTCCAGGATATTCTCAGACCTATTCTCCATAATGACCAGGCTGGTTTAATATATGGGAATCTATAAATACAATTTATCACATAAACAAAATAAAAAACAAAGACCATATGATTGATGCAGAAAAAGCTTTTGATAATATCCAACATCTCTTCATGATCAGGACACTCAAGAAAATGGGTATGGGGTGGCACCTGTGGCTCAAAGGAGTAGGGCACCGGCCCCATATACCACAGATGGTGGGTTCAAACCCAGCCCCTGCCAGAAAAAAAAGAGAAAATGGATGTGGAGCATTTTCTACAGCAAACCCACAGCCAGCATCATATTGAATGGAGAAAAATTGAAATCATTTCCACTCAGATCAGGAACCAGGCAAGGTTGCCCATTATCTCCACTACTTTTCAACATTGTAATGGAAGTCTTAGCCATCACAATTAGGCAAGAAAAGGCAATCAAGGGTATCCATATAGGGTCAGAGGAGATCAAACTTTCACTCTTCACAGATGATATGATTGTATATCTGGAAAACACCAGGGATTCTACTAGAAAACTCTTAGAAGTGATCAAGGAATATAGCAACATCTCAGGTTACAAAATCAACACTCATAAATCTGTAGCCTTTATATACACCAACAATATAATGCAGTCAAGCTGAAAAAACAGTCAAGGACTCTATTCCTTTCACAGTAGTGACAAAGAAGATGAAATGTTTGGGATTTTATCTAACAAAGGACGTGAAAGATCTGTATAAGGAGAACTATGAAACTCTAAGAAAAGAAATAGCTGAAGATGTTAACAAATGGAATAACATACCTAGCTCATGGCTGGGAAGAACCAACATTGTTAAAATGTTCATACTACCCACAGCAATATACAATTTTAATACAGTCCCTATTAAAACTCCACTGTCATACTTTAAAGATCTCGAAAAAAATAATGCTTCATTTTATATGGAATCAGAGAAAACCTTGAATAGGCAAGACATTACTCATAAATAAAAACAAAACAGGAGGAATCATGCTACCAGACCTCAGATTATACTATAAATCAATAGTGATGAAAACTGCATGGTACTGGTACAAAAACAGAGAGGTAGATGTATGGAACAGAATAGAGAACTAAGATATGAACCCAGCTACTTACCGTTATTTGATCTTTGATAAGCCAATTAACAACATTCAGTGGGGAAAAGATTCCCTATTTAACAAATAGTGCTGGGTGAACTGTCTGGTGTAGTGTAGAAGACTGAAACTGGACCCACACCTTTCACCATTAACTACGATAGACTCTCACTGGATTAAAAATTTAATCATTAAACTATAAAAATACTAGAAGAAAGTGCAGGGAAAACTCTTGAAGAAATCGGCCTGTGAAAATATTTTATGGAGAAGACCCCGGGGCAATTGAAGCAACACCAAAAATACATTACTAGGACCTGATCAAACTAAAAAACTTCTGCCCAGCCAAAAACACAGTAAGTAAAGCAAGCAGACAGCCCTCAGAATGGGAGAAGATATTTGCAGGTTATGTCTCTGACAAAGGTTTAATAACCAGAATCCACAGATAACTCAAATGTATTAGCAAGAAAAGAACAAGTGATCCCATCTCAGGGTGGGCAGGGGACTTGAATAGAAACTTCTCTGAAGAGGACAGGCGCATG
>CAUYRH010068270.1:0-27513 GCA_963574655.1 Perodicticus potto
AAAAAAAAAAAAAAATGGCCGGGCGTTGTGGCGGGCGCCTGTAGTCCCAGCTACTTGGGAGGCGGAGGCAGGAGACTCGCTTGAGCCCAGGAATTGGAGGTTGCTGTGAGCTGTGATGCTACGGCATTCTACCAAGGGTAACAGCTTGAGGCTCTGTCTCAAAAAAAAAAAAAAAGATTATGATTGTTACCAATTTTTTTCTTTTTTTAAAGATATGAAAATATAAGTTTATGTTAGAGAAAGGGGAGAGAGTGGGGGGATGAAATGAGAAAGAGAAGAGAGCAGAGAGCAGGGAGTGAGAGAGGGGAAGACGGGCGATTTTTTTCACACAATTTATAACATTGTACTTCAGTGAAAACGAATTGTGCTGAGACCTTTCTGGAAAGTAATGGAATGTAACTGGTTCAGATAAACATACAGACTGGTTTTTTTTTTTTTTTGTAGAGATAGTCTCACTTTATCGCCCTGGGTAGAGTGCCGGGGCGTCACACAGCTCACAGCAACCTCCAACTCTTGGGCTTAGGCGATTCTCTTGCCTCAGCCTCCCGAGTGGCTGGGACTACAGGCGCCCGCCACAAAGCCCAGCTATTTTTCTGTTTTGCAGTTCGGCTGAGGCCGGGTGTGAACCCACCACCTTCGGTATATGGGGCCAGCGCCCTACTTGATGAGCCACAGGCGCCGCCCATAAGGACTGTTTATATGTGGTCATGAAAGGAATGAAAAGTTTCCAGGCATTAGGGGGTGAATAGATCATTGAAAACCTTGCTGGATTATTTTAGTAATATTTTGAAGGTTGCTCGATGATTTAATAGACTTTAATCCATGATTAAACTCCTGTTTAATAGCTTCTGTTGAAGAGGGACTGCCTAATGGGGGATTTGCTTAACTCCAAAACTAGCTAAAGCTTGTGCATACCGAAGAGTGTATCTGAAATGTGTACACATTGAATGATCAGCTGAACCGTTAGAAAAATGGATACTTCGATGGGGCTGGGTGATGAACTACCTAATCATAGCAATTTGAATACCTGTAAGATAATACATTGATCATGAAAAATACCTAGTGAAACTGAAACAAATTTAGCACGTCTGTTTCGCCTGAATTTAAGTTTTAGCTTAGATTTTTCTTTTTTTCCAGCCACGGAGTTATTTCTCTGATTTAAAACAAAGACTTGGGTTTTTGACCCAAGGGTGTATTGGGAAACACACATTCCTTTTCTAGTTGTCTCATTCAGTGGACAAAGTTGATGTAATGCCGCTGATTGTGGCTTTTCTTAACTGTTGGGCATTATACCTAAAATAGAATGTAACTATCAGTCTGGAGTTGTGTGCACTCTGAAGAATAATGGTGCTCTCCAGATGGTCTGTCTCCTCTGGGCCCATCTTTGCTATATCGCCTGTTTCATTTTGCTGAATCTCTGTATTTGGGGTTTGAGGTCTGATTTGTGAGTTTTGAAAGGAGAAAAAAGGCAACAGAAACTAGCAGATTTGAAATGGCTTTCCACTTGATTGGACTTTGGGATTTATCCCAGTGGGTTAAAGTTTTAAAATTTTCACATTGCAATTTCCCACCAAGCCTAAAGATAAGGTTCTTGTGATTTAACTATCATCACTTTAATTACTAGAAAGGTAACTTTAAATATCTTTAAAAATTGATGAATATAAATGCAGGTTTTAGTCCACATCGAATTCTTAAACCAATATTAAACCAACAATTAAGAAGTGGGAGAAACAGTTTTCCTTAGGAATCTTTAGTTCTTTCAGAGAGCGGGAAAGAGCATTTTTTCTTTTTTCCCTAGCCTGTTAAGTAGGTGGGATTACAGACATGTGCTGCCACACCTGGGACTACAGGCACCCGCCACAGTGCCCAGTTATTTATTTGTTTATTTTTTGGAGCTGTCTTGGTGCATTGCCCAAGCTGTTCTTAAAATGGCTTCCAGTGATCCTCGCCTACCAAAGTGCTGGGGTTATAGACTTGACCTACTGTGCCCCATAGAGCAGTGGTTCTCAACCTTCCTAATGCCATGATGTATTTTCATTGTTACCAAGGGGTCGTGACCCACAGGTTGAGAACCGCTGCCCTAGAGTATACTGCATATTTGGAGAGCAGGGACTAAAGGCACCTCCAGACGCGCTTAATTTGCTTTCTATGTCATTTCCACAGGAACGTGGTTAAAAAGTTCCATCTTGTGTGATGACCGTAGGTGTTATGTAATCTCACTGGACCTCAGTGTGAAGCAAGGACAGTTAGAGTCCCGACCTCATGGGGTTGATGCGGGGTTATGAGAATGAATGTGTGAAAAAGGGAGTTAGAGGAGGGATGGGAAGACAGTCCATGTGCAAAAATCTGTTACCTACTAAGGAGAGATTTCTACATTTTCTCTGTTCATGATGGCTGATTTTTTCATGACACCCCTTGGCTTAAAGGAATACCTAATAATTCTCTTTATTAAGTAGTTGGGTCCTAATAATTTATTAAGTATTATGTCCTAACAGGAGCTGTTTGAAAAAAAAAAAAACCACCTAAATTGGAAGAAAAAGTTTTTATGTCATTTTTGGATAACCATAGTAATATGCTAATAGGACAACTGTGCCTATTGGCTTTCTCTAACCTGGGAGTTGGATTGTATGCTGCTGTTTTCTTTGATTTTTTTTTTTTTTTTGCCTTTTATTAGAACGACCTCCCTGTTTTTCAATGATAATGATGTCATTGGTAGAAATGTAGCTTAATCTGATGTTGAAACCATGAAAACCTCCAGTGAGGTCTGCACATCTTAAACGTTGCTGTTTCACTCATAAATTCAAAATATCACTTTGTGCCTCTGTGACTCTGCTGTAGTACTCTGGCTACACAGTTTGGGAACCCAGGCTATTACCGTTATTAGACCTAGGGTGGATTTGAACTAATAATTTAGAAGTGAAAGGCTTCCTTTTCTATTCAGCTCACATGCCTAATATACAAGATGTGTTTCTCAGGAGTTTTTAGTAAAGTAAATTCTGGTTTATGAAAATGAAACGGAAGGGTATGACTTTTTTTTAAAAGTGCTGATGAATGTCTGAAATACTCAGGTGTGAGTGGCATAGCACATAAGGCTGTCTTCCCTGGAAAGGACTGCTGGGCTCTGCAGTCCACCATGGAGAGACAAAGAGACTGAAGTTACTTCTCTTTTCAGTGGAAATGCAAATGCCTGACTTAAGGGATTTTGGCACTAGAAAACAATTTTGCCAAGTTGATGGCCTTGTACTGCGAATTGCATGATTTTGTGTACAAGTGTGTGGTCACGTAAGGAGCCTCCGAGGGCTGCCTCTCCTATGCCTGCATTCCCACTCTAGATTTGGTGACCTGGGAGTTGGAGTCACAGACCAGGACTGGGGAAGGCCTTGCAGTTGTTGATGTCCCAGACGCTCCTGCAAGCCTCCCTTGTCTAGTCTCTTCCTCTGCCTTTCCTCCCTCTTTCCTGTCTGCTCTTACTCTATGTTTATTTTAAATATATGCACAGTATTTTTTCTCAGAATATTTGTTTTAAAACTAATAATCAATAACTTGGAATCATTACTGGTCCATCTTTTCCTCAGACAACTGACGTTTAATCAATAAATATCTTTGTCTTAATGTATCCAGAATCCACCTATATATATGGGGCCTGCCTGAATAATCTGGGATGGTCACAGCTTGAGTTCCTAAACTTAATTACATTGACAAAGACCCTTTTTCCAAATAAGGTCACATTCACAGGTTCATCTTTTGGGAGGACGCCATCCCCCCAAAAGAATCTGTGTTACATGCTGAGTGCATATTGGCCAGCATTTGTTGTGGGTCTCTGGTTTATATTGTTTCTTCTGTCTTTGGAGGTTTGTCTTCTCTGTACTCCTGACCAAGGGAACATTCTCTTGGCATCTGGGCTTTTGGGTTTTAGATGTGACGAGGTGGGACGATCTTGTCTTAGAAAAAGATGGACCTTTTCTGTACTCTCTGTTCCCCTTATTTTTTTTCCCCATGGAGTTATAAATGCCTTCTATAGCTTTGTGGACATATGTGACATGATGTTTTATTACTCAATCTTATTTTAGGACCGTGTATGCAAAATTTAAAAAAGTAGAGAAATGATGAACCTGACAACAGATTTAGTCCAGGTTGGTTTCACCAGGAGTTGTATGTTTGGAATTTTTTTTTTTTTATTTTCTTGTTTCTTTTTGGAGATAGGGTTCTCTGTTGCCTAGACTATACGCCTGTGGCATCATCACAGCTCACTACAGCCTCAAACTATTGGGCTCAAGTGATCCTTTTGTCTCAGCCTCCCAAGAAGCTGGGATTACAGGTGCATGCCATCACACCTGGCTGATTTTTCTATTTTTTTCTAGAGATGAGGTTTCGCTTGTTTCTCAGGCCAGTCTTAAATTCCTGGCCTCAAGTGGTCCTCCCATCTCAGCCTCCCAATGTGCTGGGATATAGATGTGAGCTACTATGGTCTCAGTTTTTCCTATTTTCAACTGAAATCAGTTAGCATTTATAAGTCTGCATAAATTTCAGAATTGAAATTTTAGGTAGGGCCTTGGAAGTGACAACAACTCGTTTGAGTAATAATTTTAACTAAATCGATAGCACAGCATTTGTGAGCACTTTTAGTTTTCCTGGACTAGAGGCTGAGCTTCTAACATCAAGGTTAATGATGAAAAGGACCATCAGAAGTTATTTTGAAGTTGTAAAGCTGAGGGCCAGTTTTGCTGACCATAATCGGTCATTATTATTTAGTAGCACACCTCAGGCCAGAATCAAAATGCCTGATTCCTCCTCTATCACTGGGCTCTACTAAGTACTTAGGGAGTCAGACACCATCTGCTCACGAGGAAGTGGGGAGGTTTGTCCCTAAATTTATCTTTCAGAGAAAGCTTTTACCATAGAGTTAAATAAAATAAAGATGTCACTTTCCTGTACTTCAGCATTCTAAGAACTAAGCAACACACTATAAATTTTTAGTGTAATCTTACTCATTCCAAAATTAAATTCATATTCTGAGAACATGATTTCCAACGCTGTCATTACTTCTACAGTAGGATATCCTGACCTTTGGGGTTTCTGGGTTTAGTGTAGAACATGAAGGAATTGGGCTGTGTTCATCAGTCCAAAAGCAACTATTGTTCCATGGCAGGCAGTGTTGTAGGGGCTTGGTCACACCGGAGGGCAAAGATTCCAGCCCTCTTTGTGTTTACATTGTCCAGAGGAGATAGGCAATATACATAAATAATAAATTATGCATGTTAGGTGATAAGTGGCATGGAAAAAAGAAAGAAAAGGATAAAGGAAATGGAAAAATTGTAACACTTCAAATTTTTTATTATGGAAACTTACAATATGTGCAAAAGTACGCAAGTTTATAGAAACCTTACAGTCTTTCACCCAACTTTAACATTTGGGTGAATTGCCCAGTCTTATTTTTCTATACCCTCACTCTCCCAATTTTGTATTATTTTGGAGCAAATCTCAGACATTCTGCAATTGATTCATGAATATTTATTATGGACTGAATGTGTCCCTTTCAAAAGCATGTGTTGAAGCCCTAACTTGTAATATGATGTCATTAGAAGATATCGCTTTGGGCTCGGCGCCTGTGGCTCAACAGGCTAAGGAGCCAGCAACCTACAGCTGAGCTGGCGGGTTCGAATCCAGCTCAGGCCGGCCAAACAACAATGACGGCTGCAACCAAAAAATAGCCAGGCGTTGAGGCGGGCGCCTGTAGTCCCAGCTACTTGGGAGGCGGAAGCAGGAGACTCGCTTGAGCCCAGGAATTGGAGGTTGCTGTGAGCTGTGACGCCACAGCACTCTATCCAGGGTGACAGCTTGAGGCTCTGTCTCAAAAAAAAAAAAAGAAGATATCGCTTTAGGGAAGTAATTAGGGCAGATTAGGTCGGAAGGGTGGGTCCCTCATCATGGAATTGGTGGCTTTATGGGAAGAGAGAAAGGATCCCATTTTTGTATCATGGAAAGGCCATGTGAGGTCATATAAGAAGGTGGCCATCTGCGATTCAGAAAGCAGGCCCTCACCAGAGATGGGAGCTGCTTACGTCTGCTTACATCTCAGCCTCTAAGGCCTCTAAGGCTCTGTTGTTTGAGCTACCTAGTTGGGATAGTCTTTTTTTAAAATCATGCCATGGCTAGGCGCCCATAGCTCAGTGGTGAGGGCACCAGCCACATGCACCAGGGCTGGTGGGTTCGAACCCGGCCTGGGCTTGCTAAAAAAAAAAAAAAAACAAAAAAATAGCTGGGTGTTGTGGTGGGTGTCTGTAGTCCCAGCTACTCAGGACGATGAGGCAAGAGAATCACTTGAGCCCAAGAGGTGGAGGTTGCTGTGAGCTGGGATCCCATGGCACTCTACCAAGGGTGACAAAGTGAGATTCTGTCTCCAAAAAATAAAAAAAATTAATAAAATCACACCTAAAGCTATTTTCTTAGTATCAAATATTTCAATGTATAGATTTCCTATATGTCTTAAATGTCTTTTTCTGAAAACAAAATAAAGCAATTTGAACTAGTATAAAGTTTTTAGGTTAAGTCTGTCTCTCTTAAAATCCTCAATCCCTTCCATCTTCCTTTTCTTTTTTGTAATTTATTGACAAACAGAGCTGGTGTGTCCTGAAGAGGTATCACTGTCTAGACTTGGGAATGAGAACTGGAGAGTTAGGTCAGCTTTAGGCTGGGTTTTATCTTATTTTTGTGATATTGTTTCACAGGTGGCGGCTGCTCGTTCATCATCAGATGCATAATGTATGTCTGTCTCTCTTATGTAATGTTAGCAGCCACTTATTTTTATATCATTAATTCCCTAATGGTTGAAAAATGTGATATTCTCATTTTGTCATTTCTTTTTCATTTATTAGCTGAAGTACTCCTGTGAGGAGTGTGCACGTCTGTACGTATATGCACTCATTTATAACAAGTGGTCATCCAGCTGTATAGTGAGGCATTACATGATGGACTCTTTCCCTTTACCTAACTGGTTTCGAAGTGAGTGAGTTCACCGGTATCCTTTGGTGGTGATCAGTTAGCTTTTTCAGATACATCTTTACTTAATGATCATGATGACATGTTTCAACCCGTTGAAGCTGTTGCCTCATTGCTGTGCAGACGGTTCCATCTCTAGCCAAGGAGCGTCTCTTTCAGGTTGGCTTCTGAGATAATCTTTGTTAGATTCTTCACTGTCTGGCATGATAAGATGCTCTGGGTTCCTTTTATACGTCTCCTGCCCCGGTTTATAGTTAGCCTTTTGTCCAAGGAGCCCTGACTCTTTTCAGTGAACAGCGGTCTTCAAAGACTGTAAACTGTAGCTGGGGCTTCTAGTTCCTGCTGGGCATTTTCAGGGGACTGAGCTGGGAGCTGGGCATCCCAGCTCTCATGGATGCTTGGGATGGTAGAGTTAGGATTCTCTAGATTGTGCTGTATCAGAGTCACCTGGAGGGATGGATCCTACCCTGCAGTTCCTGAACAAGCATATTTGGGTGGGGTGTGAGACTAAGCACGTCTAACGAGTGGCCAGGTGATCCTGATGCTGACAGGTCCTGGGGACTCAGGAGTACAGCGTCACATGCTTACTCATTTATTTTACTCCTCACCACATGTAGTCTCTGAATAACACTGTTTGTTTTTTTTTTTTTTTTGAGGCAGAGCCTCAAGCTGTCACCCTGGGTAGAGTGCTGTGGCATCACAGCTCACAGCAACCTCCAACTCCTGGGCTCAAGCGAGTCTCCTGCCTCTGCCTCCCAAGTAGCTGGGACCACAGGCACCCGCCACAACGCCCGGCCATTTTTTGGTTGCAGCCATCACTGTCGTTTGGCGGGCCCGGGCTGGATTCGAACCCGCCAGCTCAGGTGTACGTGGCTGGCGCCTTAGCCCGCTGAGCCACAGGCGCCGAGCCAATGTTATATTTTCTTTATGTAAAAAAATACGTAAACTGTTGAAGGCTGATTTTTCAGTATTTTATTTTGCTATAGTTATCCAATCTTTTTCTTTTTAAACTCTTCATTAAGTCTGGTCTCTGAGGACTAGAGAAGGTGATTTGTCTCCTTGGTTAGAAGAGTTCCTGACCTCTGAACATCCATGGCATGCACGTTTCCATTGTCTTTTAGGTTAAAATAGGAAGAGATTTTGGGACATTGTATCTTGTGACTAGTCTGTGTGTGTTGTTAAACTTCCACGGTACAAAACTTGATGAACACTAATGTGCTGGTTTTCTTTTGGTTATGCCTCCTGGGGTTATTAATTGTTACAGATTGGCTGCTGGGAGAGGGAAGAGTAGAGGGAGAGAAACCGTGTGCTTATGGGTGAGGATTTAGATGAGGATGGGGGAAGAAGGTAGATGGGATGGGTATGTGGTGCGATGAAATGGCAGGGCTTACTGAGTTGGGATTTAAACGTGAGGTCATTTGACAAACCTATGCAGGAGATCAGTGGCAGCTGACAACAAGTGAAGGTAATGAAGTCCACTGTGACTTCCTCAAACTTGGTCTTTAAACTTCTTCAAACTTTGAGGATCAAGACTATGAGAGTGTTATTTGTTTCACTTCACAGATATGTGCCTTCCAATAAAGGGAGGCCAATGTTTGTTCATAGAAATGAGGATCGGTTGCCTGGTCACTACAGGGGGACAGAGTCAACCTTGTTTTCTGCTTACAGAACCTGGGCACTGTCTGGATCCTATTTTGTGGTTTTTCATTGACCTACCCTCCCCGCCCCTGCCCCAGCTCCAGCCCCTAGACAGATGCCCTGGGAGCAGCAGTGGAGAGGGTTTCCATGTCCATGATTATGCATTTGATGTTAGTTTTCCCTATGAAAGAGTTCTCATTTGAAGCATTTATTTTCAGTAATGCATTGATGTTACACATAAATGATAGCAAATCTACTTTATGCATTATTGAACAGGCTGAGATGACTTCCCAGTTGCAATCTTGGATGTTGTCATTGTCCATTCAAAAGTCTTTTTTTTGTTTTTTGAGACACAGTCTCATTTTGCCACCCTGAGTAGAGTCCATGGTGTCACAGCTCACAGCAATCTCAAACTCTTGAGCTCGAGCGATCCCCTTGCTTCAGCCTCCCAAGTAGGTGGGAGTATAGGCAACTGCCACAACACCTGATTCTTTTTGGAGAGGGGGTCTTGCTCTGGCTCAGGCTGGTCTTGAGCTTCTGAGCTCAAGTAATCCACCTGCCTGGGCCTCCCTGAGAGCTGGGATTACAGGTATGAGCCACCTCGCCCAACTGATTTGAGTCTTTTGAAAGTCTGTTTCACTTTCAAACAGAAATTAGTGTCGTCTCTGGGCAACCTGAGACGGGCTGGAAGACAGTGCCGGTCTACATCTGCAGCACATTGTGTGCAGACATGCGTGAACTGGCTAATGGTGGATTGCGGCTTTCTTTTTGTTAATAGTATGCTCAAAGAATAGCTGTTTCTGTTAAGTTTTCTGCAAAGCAAATCTTAATTTATATATTTTCTTTTGACTTTTTGTTTAAAAATAGAATCATCAACACTTGCTTAGAGGGCCCTTAAAGGGAGGTCGTCTCTAATCTTAGTGTGGTCACTCCACAACCTGATAGTCTCTCTAGAGTCCCACCCACAAGCTCGTTCAGGGCCTGGTTGGGAGCCGCTGAGGTGGGACACTTACTGTAGCCCCAGGCCCATGCAGGTTCTCTCCTATCAGAGCTAAGATCCGTCCTTCTGTCCTTTCTACCAGTTAGTGCTCTGGGGCCTGTGAAGCCCTACAGAATAAATCCAACCTTTTAAAAACAAGACTTAGTCCGTTGGGTGAAGACAGCCGTTTTGTTAATAGGCTGAAATACTCCAGATACCTTCAACAATTTAAGATAAAGTGAGATATACATTTTATTAGAAAGTTAAGTCTTACGTTTTACTAAGATTAAACTATCGAGTTTAAAGAAAAATTATGCTGTGTAAGAGAATCAACAAATATCTAGAATCTTTAGGTAAGGTTTTTTACCCAACCTAAATCTTCAAATAAAAATACTGATCTTGAAAACATGTGGTACTTAGGGAAGATATACACCATCTATAAATTAAACATCTTATTTTTCTTTGCTACTCTCTCATGGTTGTGGTTTCCTGATTCTTTTACACTCTCCACATTTGTGCGTTTAAGAATTGGTGCGATGAAAAGCAAATGACAAATGTTCACTCTGTCTGCAGGAGGTGTTCTGAAACCTGTGTTTCCAGCCAATCAGTGTCAGTATCATGGCCTCAGAGTAAGGAATAAACTTGATCAAAATGAGAAATTCAGAAGCAGCACAGAGCAGAAGCAAAGTTTTGAGTCCAAAGCTTGGCCACCTGGGTTTGTGTCCCAGCTTTGGTGCTCGTCAGCTGCTTGACCTCAGGCCAGTTAGATGTTTCTCAGTGCCTTGGTTTCCCCATGAAGATTCAGTTTGGTTGAAGAGTTCAGGGCATGGCAGCTCCACAGTTTTGTCTGCACAGGGGCAGTAAACAGGGTCTTTCTCCTGACTTCTGCTAGCTAGCAGCTTCTTGCCTGCTCTCACCCGGTGTGATGGTGTTAGGAGGGCATGTAGTCAGAGCGCCCATGAAAGAGATTAGTGTCTTTATAAAAGAGGGTCTGGAGAGCTCCCTGACCCTTCCCATCATTCAGGGCACAGTAAGAACAGGACACTAAATCTGCTGATACAGCCTCCACTAGTCTGTGGTGTTATTGCAGCCTCACCTGTCAGGTTGAGTTTGTTGAAATTTTCCTATTATACCAAATCACTGAATCATTTAAAGTTGTTTTAAAATCTGCACCCCCCCCATGTTTAATTAGTTTTTATCTGCTTTGAACACAAACTATTTTAAATTACACAATTAGTACATGAATATGAGTTTGGAAAAAATCCAGGGAATGCAGTTCAGGAGATAGTGAAGGTCTTTGTCAGTCCTCTGACTGCATGTTACAGAAAACTCAATTAATTACATCCGGCATCGATAGTCAGAAAACTGATTGCTTCATGTCAGACCCTAAAGCTCTGCTTCTTTTTTTTTTTTTTTGAGACAGAGCCTCAAGCTGTCCTCCTGGATAGAGTGCTGTGGTATCACAGCTCACAGCAACCTCCAATTCCTGGGCTCAGGCGAGTCTCTTGCCTCCGCCTCCCAAGTAGCTGGGACTACAGGCGCCCGCCACAACGCCTGGCCATTTTTTGGTTGCAGCCGTCATTGTTGTTTGGCAGGCCCGGGCTGGATTCGAACCCGCCAGCTCAGGTGTACGTGGCTGGTGCCTTAGCCCATTGAGCCACAGGCGCCAAGCCTAAATTACAGCTTTTAAAGACAAATAATAAATGCAACGGGGGGAGTAACAATGATAACACAATACATATGGACTTGCTCTGTCCTTGAAACTTTCCAAGTGCCTCCCAGCCAATACCTCACAGAGTTCTCACAATGAAGCCATGAGGCAGGCATTGTTATTATCCTCTGGTTTACAGCTGAGGAAACCAAGGCACAGAGAGGTTAAATAGCTTGCCCAAGTCATGCAGGAAGGAAGCAGTGGTGGAAGCAGGTGGTCTGGTCCCACACACTCAGTACCACCTCACCTGCACAGGTGTGGTGGGAAGCGTGACTCTTTGAAGAGTCAAGAGTGCTCAACAAAAGTGAGGAAGCTTTGTTTATCTGGGCAGAAGCTTAGCTTAAAGCATTCTTTTTTTTTAAGCTGAGACAGTCTCACTTCATCACCCTGGCTAGAGTGCAGTGGCATCATCATAGTTCACAGCAACTTCAAATCCTGGGCTCAAGCTATCCTCCTGGCTCAACTTCCCAAGTAGCTGGTACTACAGACATGATTTACCACTAAATCCAGTTAATTTTACTATTTCTTGTAGAATTGGGGTCTCACTCTTGCTCAGGTTAGTCTTGAAGTCCTGACCTCAAGCAATCCTCCCACCTTGGCCCCCCAGAGTGCTAGGATTACAGGCAAGAGCCTCCAACTTAAAGCATTTTGAGGCTATGACAGATGGTACTTTCCAAAGGTGGCACCAAGAATAGCGCCCATCCCCCAGGCTCTTCTGCAATGTGACCTCGCTCTCCCCATCAAGATCTGGGATCTGTTTCTCTGCCCCTTCAATCTGAATGAACTGTGACTATTCTGACCAACAGAAGATGGCAGAAGTTATATTGTGCTAGTTCCCAGCCTAGCAGCTCCTGTTTCCTTCCATAAATATGTGTTCCTGTCAAGAGCCCTCTGACAGCAGCACCAGCTAGCAATTGTGAAAGACAGAGCAAACTTTCAGCCCAGTCAGGCCTTGGAGACTCCAGTCCCAGCAGCAATATGCCTGCAAACACATGAGACCTCAAGTGAGAAAACCACTCAACTGAGCTGGATCAACTTGCAGAAACAGGAGAGATAATCATACATGGTTGCTTGAGACCACTACGGTTTGGGGTGTTTTGTTGTGCAGTAAGGGATAGACAGAATGGAGGCTTTAGAGTGAGGTTACTCATTGTGGGACGCAGTTCTTGGCTGTGGCTCTGCTGCTCAGTAGAGTTCAATTGAGCGGAACAGAAGAAGAGAAGGTAGAGACCCCGGCCAGGCTCCTTGGTGTCAGCCTCCAGCAATGACAACCATCAGGAGGCATGGGCTCAAGTGTTGTCAGTGTTCCACCTGCTTGTCTCTGTTGATCTCTGCTTTTGCCCCTGATGACCTGGGTAGCACACTGACACCATTTCTGGTTGTACTGACAATGTACTTGGCTGCTCTTAAGCCATAGTCATCACTTTGTAGCATTAGTAAATCGAACACAGAAGCAGAGGGTGGTCTGTTGGCCACCTGTCCCCTGGCAAACCGGGAGCTCCTTGGAACTTGGCCCATCCTCAGTGTGCAGTGGGATGAGTTGGCCCCATCATTTGCACACTGAACCCTTCTTGATCCTGCATTGCTTTCTCTTTCTCTGTCTAGTAAAGTTCTGCATGATTTTACTCGTGGACTAAGAGACCAAATCAGACCATCAGTGTTCTATCCACATGATAATTGATTTCTTCATTCATTCCCTATCCTGAGGGCGTACTGTGTCCTGGGCACTGTTCTAGGTGCTAGGAATGTGGCCGTGAACAAGACAGGCAAAATCCCTGCCTTCATGGGCTCACAGCCTGGGAGAGAAGACAGATGATAAGCATGTAGTCAAATAAATGTAAAATAATGGCAGGTGGTGATAAATGTTATGAAGAATAACACCAAAGTGCTGGGATTACTGGAGAGAGCCACTGCACCCTGTTGAGAATGGGATTTCTTTGGGGATGATGGAAATGTTCTGGAATTAGGTAGTGGTAATGGTTGCACAATAATAGGGGATAGTCTTTATAAGAAAAGTCAGTAAATGTTTCCAAGAAATCATCAATACAACAATGATCTGAAGGAAGAATTAAAACTTCTTAAGGAAATTCACATCTGCAAATTTTTTTTTTTTCGTAGAGACAGAGTCTCACTTAATTGCCCTCGGTAGAGTGCCGTGGCATCACACAGCTCACAGCAACCTCCAACTCCTGAGCTTAGGTGATTCTCTTGCCTCAGCCTTCCGAGTAGCTGGGACCACAGGCACCTGCCACAATGCCCGGCTATTTTTTGTTGCAGTTTGGCCGGGGCCGGGTTTGAACCCACCACCTTCAGTATATGGGGCCAGCGCCCTACGCTTAGCCACAGGCGCCACCCTGCAAAATTTGATTAAAGTAATTATACTTGGTAAAAGTAACAGTCACAAAGAATACTCACAATTACAGGAAATTCAAACAGTGACACTTGCTATGTATTCTTTTCTTCAAAATTCAATGAGTCAGGCGGTGCCTGTGGCTCAAAGGAGTAGGGCGCCGGCCCCATATGCCGGAGGTGGCGGGTTCAAACCCAGCCCAGCCAAAAAAACTGCAAAAAAAATTCAATGAGTCGTATGCAATTAAACAAAATTATTAGAAATAGATTTATCAATGACAATCTCAACAAAGTAAAAGTCAATGGAAAACATTTTATTGCATGCTATAGAAAATTACTCAAGGAATTATCTTTTCTAACTACTATTCATCCAGAAAATATTTCTCAATGAAAATTATAATTGAAATAACTCTGATTCAAATTTTATATTTAAAAAATGGGGTCAATTGGCAAATCCACAGAGACAGAAAGCAGATTAATAGTTGCCAGGGGCTGAGGGGAGGGGTGAATTGGGAGTGACTGCTAATGAGTAGGGAATTTTTTTTTTTTCTTTTTTCAGAGACAGGGTCTTACTTTGTTGCCCAAGCTGGAATGCAGTGGTGTGATCATAGCTCACTGCAATCTCAAAATCCTGGGCTCAAGTAATCCTCTCACCTCAACCTTCAGAGTAGCTGAGACTACAGGCATATACTACCATACCCGGCCAATTTTTATTTTATTTTTTATTTTTATTTTTTTTGAGACAGAGTTTCACTATGTCGCCTTTGGCATCACAGCTCACAGCAACCTCAAACTCTTGGGCTTGAGCAATTCTATTGCCTCAGCCTCTCAAGTAGCTGGGACTACAGGCATCTTCCAAAACGCCCAGCTAGTTTCTGTTGCAGTTTAGCTGGCCCAGGCCGGGTTTAATCCCACCACTCTCGGTGCATGTGGCTGGTGTCATAACCACTGTGCTATGGGTGCTGAGCCACTGGCCAATTTTTAAATTTTTTTTTTTTTTTTAGAGACAGAGTCTTACTTTATCACCCTTGGTAGAATGCTGTGGTGTCACACTGCTCACAGCAACCTCCAACTCCTACACTTAGGCTATTCTCTTGCCTCAGCCTCCCGAGTAGCTGGGACTACAGGCGCCTGCCACAACCCCGGCTATTTTTTTGTTGCAGTTTGGCTGGAGCCAGGTTTGAACCCGCCACCCTCAGTATATGGGGCTGGCGCCCTACTCACTGAGCCACAGGCACTGCCCCAGTTTTTTTTTTTGCCGCCCCCAATTTTTAAACTTTTTGTAGAGACAGGATCTCAATATGTTGCCCATCCTACTCTTAAACTCCTGACCTCAAACGATCCTCCTGCCTCAGCTTTCCAAAGTACTGGGATTACAAGAGTGAGACACCATACCCGACCAAGTATGGGATTTCTTTTGGGGTAATGGAAATGTTCCGGAATTAGGTAGTGGCAATGGTTAAACAACATGTGGAATGTAATAAATGCTACTAAATTCACCTTAAAATAGTGAATTTTATGTTATGTGCATTATCTCAAATAACTTTTCACTCTATGAATTGCTCTATAAATTGTCTGTCTTTATCCTGGTACCACATCATCTTGTTTACTGTCGTTTACAGTATGTTTTGAAATCAGGAAGTATGAGACATTCAACTCTATTCTTCATTTTCTTTCTTTGTTTGTTTGTTTGTTTTTCTTTCTATTTTTTAAGGATAGGCTCTCCCTCTATCACTCAAGCTAGAGTGCAGTGGCATGACCATGGCTCACTGTAGCCTTGAACTCCTGGACTCAGGTGATCCTCTCACCTTAGCCTTCCAAATAGCTGGGACTACAGGTGCATGTTCTTAATTTTCCAGATTGTTTTGTCTGTTTGGGGTCCCTTGAGATTCCACATGAATTTTATGATACATTTTTGTATTTCTGTATGAAATGCTGCTGAGATTTTGATATAAATTGCCTTGATTCTGTATATCATGAAGCCCCTTTTCTCACCCCCCTGAGGCTGCCTGGCCTGGCCACAGGAAGCCAGCGCAATCTTGGGGTGGGATGGTCCTCAGCCCTCACCCTGACTCTGCCACTTGCTGGCTGTGTGAGAATGAACCTGGGCCCAAGGCTAAGCTTCCAAGGCTCAGCTTTCCCATCTGCAAGATGAAGCAAACAGTGGCCACTTTGCAGGGCTGTGGACTACCAATCATGTGAGGACGTAGTGGGGGCTCCACAAACAGTGATGGAGATGACTCTTGTATTCCAATACACAGATCCTCCTCTTGAAGGGAAGAATTTTCCTCCTGAAAATATCATGATCTTTACCGAAAAGGAGAGTTTGGCGCTTTCTGCAGAAAGAAGAGTACCTTGATTGTCTTTTGCTCTTCTCTGGCTCTGGGTTTGTATCCCAGACATTGAATCTGCAATGGCCCTAAATAAGTAGGTAGGCCAGAGGCATCAAGCCCCATCAGTCCTCCTCCATCCATGCCTCCCCACTTTCCACCTAGGAGTAGGCATCACTCCCTAAACTCACACAACAAATACGTCCCCTCTAAATGCCCTCATCTTGCAGCCTCTATCATTATTTCCACTGTACAAAGGAAGACACTGGGACTCCAGCAAGTAAAATGCTTTGCCAGGGATCACACTAGATGCTGTTGTCCTGAGGCCAAGATATAGTAACGACCACCTATCTCACCCTCTTTTTTGCTTATTCCCCCCCACCTTGTGGAAGGCCAAATGGTGGCCTCCAAAGATGTCCATATCTGAATCCCCAGAAACTGTGAATATGTTATGATAATGGTAAAAAAAACTTTCCAGATGTGATTGTGTTAAGGATCTTGACACTGAGAGAGATTACCCCAGATTATCTGGGTATACCCAATGTAATCACAAATGTCCTTATAAAAGGGAGGAAGGGGAAGATTGAGTACAGAAGAGGAGGGCAATATGACAACTGAAGTGGAGATTGGGAGTGATGTGGCCCGTGGCCAAGGAATGCAAGAGGCCTATAGAAGCTGGAAAAAGCAAAGAACACATTCTCCCCTGGAGCTACCAGGAAGAATCAGCCCTGCTAACACCTAATTTTAACCCTATAAAATATTTCAGACTTCTGTCCTCCATAACTGTAAGAGAATGGATGTATAATGTTTTAAGCCACTAAATTTGTGATAATTGTTATAGTAGCAGCAGTACAAATATACCCTGCTATACTCTGTTACACCAGCCTTGTGAGGTAAAGGTTATTATTCCCTTCTAACAGATGGAGAAACTAAGGTTCAGGGAAGCTAAATGGCCTTCCTAAGATCACACAGCTAGTGAGTAATATAACTGGGATTTAGACATGTACTATTTCTTTTTTTTTTTTTTTTTGAGACAGAGCCTCAAGCTGTCACCGTGGATAGAGTGCTGTGGGATCACAGCTCACAGCAACCTCCAATTCCTGGGCTCGAGCGAGTCTCTTGCCTCCGCCTCCCAAGTAGCTGGGACTACAGGCACCCGCCACAATGCCCGGCCATTTTTTGGTTGCAGCCATCATCTTCGTTTGGTGGGCCCAGGCTGGATTCGAACCCGCCAGCTCAGGTGTACGTGGCTGGCGCCTTAGCCCGTTGAGCCACAGGCGCCGAGTTGACATGTACTATTCCAATAGACTCCCTGCCCCCTACCCAAGGCAAAGATGGGTCCATACTCAGGGCTCTGGATACCACTCACATTATTTCTACTTTACCAGCTACGTGACTTGGGGTAAAATGGCTAAATTCTTTGTGCCTCAGTTTTACCATCTGCAAAATGGTATCATAACTGTAACAGAGCTGGCACATGGTAAGTAGGCAACATGTTCTATCTAATATTTTTCTTAGTGTTGTACTGCCATTAGGCAGCATTTGTTTGGTAGCCATTCCATAGGAGCAAAGACCCTCTTAAAAGGCTGTTTTCCATATGCTTCAGTATCAGCATCTTTACCTGCTCCTGACACCATCCCCAGTAGCCGAGGAGATCAGGCAATTCTTCTGAGTCAGCCTCCCAAAGGCTTAGGGTGGATAATAGGAGCCAACAACTCCCAGCTAACATTCACAGTGTATCCATCCCCACCTGTTCTGTCCGTGCCTTTCCTAAAGTAAGCCCTTGCTATCTTTGCTAGGGAAATGGAATAATGCAGGGTTACTTTGGAAACATCTGGAGAAAGGCAAATGTGTTCAGGGAAGAATTTTGTCCCTTTCCAGTCTATCATTGTCACGATCCGGTCTCCTGGATGAGCCCTTAGGGACTGAGACCCACGACAGCTGAGCCATGCACATAACCTGGAATCTGGATCCTCCTCTGGCTGTGGTACTGCACTGAGGAGTGGGCTTAGACAAGGCACTTCCCCTCTCTTGGCCCCTTCTCTGGGCCTTGGTTCTCCTTTGGGCAAAATAAAGTGCTTGATTTACATAATGATAATATTTGCTCTGTGATTGTTATCTAAATTTAACCTTCTGATTGGCTGAGTGCAGTGACTCACTCCTGTAATCCTAGCATTCTGGGATGCCAAGGCAGGTGGATAGCTTGAGCTCAGGAGCTCAAGACCAGCCTGAGCAAAAATAGAGACCCTGGGGTGGCGCCTGTGGCTCAAAGGAGTAGGGCGCCAGTCCCATATGCCGGAGGTGGAGGGTTCAAACCCAGCCCGGGGCCAAAAACTGCCAAAAAAAAAAAAATAGAGACCCCATCTCTACTAAAAAGAGGAAAAACTGAGGCAAGAGGATCTCTTGAGCCCAAGAGTTGGAGGTTGCTGTGAGCGATGATGATGCCACAGCACTCTACTCATGGTGACAGCTTGAGATTGTGTCTCAAAAATAAATACACAAATAAATAAATTTAACCCTCTAAGTTAAATTTAGGGTGCTGTTACCATCCCCATTTTGCAGATGGGAAAACCGAAGCACAGAGAAGACAAGTTGCTTTTCTAAGGTCACATGGTTGCCAGGCAGTTTGGTTTTATAAACTGTTTTCTTAACCATACCATTTAAGACAGAAAAAAAAGAAACTTTAAAGAATTACCAAAGGCCTGGACGGCGACTGTGGCGCAAGAAGTAGGGCGCTGGCCCCATATACCAGGGGTGGCGGGTTCAAGCCCGGCCCTGGCCAAAACTGAAAAAAAAAAAAAAATTACCAAAGGCCTTGTTTAAAATGTAGCTTCCAGGTGGTGCCTGTACCTCAGTGGGTAGGGAACCAGCCAAATACACTGAGGCTGGTGTGTTTGAACCCAGCCTGGGCTAGCTAAACAACAATGGCAACTGCAACAAAAAAAAAAGCGGGGTGTTGTGACAGGCGCCTGTAGTCCCAGCCACTTGGGAGGAAGAATCACTTAAGCCCTAGAGTTGGAGGTTGCTGTGAGCCATGGCACTCTACCCAGGGCAACATAGTGAGACTCTGTCTCAAAAAATAAATAAATAAAAATAAAATAAAATGTAGCTTCCCACACCTTTTCTCCAGGGATTCTGATTCAGCAGGTCTGGTGCATCTGGGAACCTGTCATTTTTAATAACTCCTCCACGTGATTCCCAGATGGGATCTGGGCTACGCTCTGAGAATCAGAGCTCTAAATGCTTCCCAGCTCAAAAAAATGTGATGACACCAAGTATGGGGACAAGTATGGGGAGAAGGAGCACCGAGTGACAACAGAAGCTGCGCTCTTGGCTTTCTCACTGCTTCTCACTCATCTTTGCCCCTCTGATCCACTCTGGCTCACAGCGAGCCTGACAGCAAAGATATTTGGGAAGTTCCAGCAGGAGAAGCTCTCTGTTTCTGCTTCTTAAGGATGAAAAGGACAGGCTGTGGAACTGGACCAGAGGCAGAAAATAAAATCTTCACCTTGAAGGGAAAAAGCCAGGCACAGAAGACAGCTGGAATAGAGGCTCAGAACCTGTTCTCCAATTTGCAAGATCCCCTTCTATGGTTAAGGAAGCAGAATTTCTGTGCTAGCCAGTGCTCTGGGCCAGGCCCAGGGGGAAAAAATATCCCAGGTATCAGAAAGGAAAAAGCCCAGCCTGTTGGTGCACCAGAATGTAAAACCTCCAGGCAGTGGCTCTTCTCCACCTGCAGTTGGAGAGGCTGGGGCCCCATGTAGGAGGAACAGGGAGGAGGAAACTAAAAGATTGACTTTCGGGACAGGTAGGACGCTGACCGCATATACCAAAGGTGGTGGGTTCCATCCCGGCCCGGCCAAACTGAAACAAAAATAGCCGGGCCTCGGGGCGGGCGCCTGTAGCCCCAGCTACTCGGGAGGCTGAGGCAAGAGAATCGCCTAAGCCCAAGAGCTAGAGGTTGCTGTGAGCTGTGTGTGATAAAGTGTGCCTCTATCTCTCTCTAAAAAAAAAAAAGAACGACTTTTGGAGTGGCCCTAGCACGGCAGATTATCCACCTTCCCCTTCAGCTGTCCTCACCCACAGGCTGCAGGGATCTTTTATACCAGGCGGATTAAGACCTCGGGGCCAGAGAAGAGGGAGGTGAGCGGGCCCTGACACTCTAAGGCTGGTGAAATGTGCCCGCAGAGCTGCCGCCCGCACCCAGGAGCATTATTTATGGCGCCGGCCAGGAAGGCTGATTCGTGTTTCCTCCTGCTCCATCTGGCCCTTCCTGGCAGGGCTCCCGGCTTGACTTACCACCGACGACAAGGCCATATGTCCTGCCAGCCCTGGACTAGCGACAGGGGCTGGAGGAAAGATGAGAGCTAATTCCTTTCCACATGGTCAGTCCTGTGCCAACCCTTGTGCTCCCTGAAGTCCCAAGTGGAAACTCCATACCTGCGTTGAGTCAAGTTGGAGCAGAATTCCTTTCCCTCCCGCACCCCATCCCTTAGCGACAGTGATGGGTACAGCGTTCAGTTAGCCTGGGGCAAGCCTCGGGAGCCGCAGAGAAGCACGTGCTGGGGCCTAACAAGCCCGAGCTACAGTCTCCTAAATCCGAACCACCCATCCCCTAGACTGTCTGCACCTGCCGCTTCTCCCATCAGGAGGCGGAGTCTGTTTTCCTCCCCCTGGAATCCAGGGTTTGGAGGCTTGGTCCGACCAACGGGAGGCGGTGGCAGTGACACCTGACTTTTAGGAGACCTAGCAACTTCTGCTTTGTGCTTGCTGGAGAAGCCACCACCATGCTTTTAAAAAGCTCTGATTAGGCTCGGCGCCTGTGGCTCGGCGCCTCGGCTCTGATTAGGCTAAGGCGCCGGCCACATACACCTGAGCTGGTGGGTTCAAATCCAGCCCCCGCTGCCAAACAACGGCTGCAACCAAAAAATGGCCGGGCGTTGTGGCGGGCGCCTGTAGTCCCAGCTACTTGGGAGGTGGAGGCAGGAGACTCTCTTGAGCTCAGGAATTGGAGGTTGCTGTGAGCTGTGATGCAACAGCACTCTATCCAGGGTGACAGTTTGAGGCTCTGTCTGAAGAAAAAAAAAAAAAGCTCTGATTACTGAATGACAGGGAACATTGAGTGTAGTTTTTGGACCCTTCCAGCCTACCCCCAATTCGGCTTCTTGAAGGAGCTGAAGCAGTCTGTAGAGTTCATGGAGCTCCCATAATTGCTGAAAGAGACCCTCCAAGGCTCCCTGCTCTGTGAAGGCAGGACCCCACAGAAACTGCTGGGCAGAAGAATAGAGACAACAAATATGAAGGCCAGAAGGCCAGAAAAACCGTGGGTGTGCCAGTTATTAATTTACTGCCTCTCAGTTCCAACCCCTCTTTCCTCCTGGTATCGATGGACTTATGGAAGAAGTACAGTATACACATTTCTTAGTTCGGTTCCCCGAAAAGGCTAACCCAATAACAATAGCATCCCTGGTTCGGCGCCTGTGGCTCAACGGGCTAAGGCACCAGCCACATATACCTGAGCTGGCGGGTTCGAATCCAGCCTGGGCCTGCCAAACAACAGTGATGGCTGCAGCCAAAGAATGGCCGGACGTTGTGAGGGCGCCTGTAGTCCCAGCTACTTGGGAGGTGGAGGCAGGAGACTCACTTGAGCCCAGGAATTGGAGGTTGCTGTGAGCTGTGAAGCCATGGCACTCTATCCAGGGTGACAGCTTGAGGCTCTGTCTCAAAAAAAACAAAAACAAAAAACAATAGCATCCCTAAAGCCAGGATTGTGATCTTAAAATAGTGTGTTTCATGAAATCATAGCTTCTGAGAGAAATGCCTTGTTTCTAGTCTATAGCAGGAAAATAGAAGCTACAAGATGAGCCAGAATCACCTTGATATACCAGCTAGCTAGGCAGCCCTCAAAGACAAATGTCAAAAGGACTCAGGAGCCAGTTTGAAGAAGCTCCCACTGGACCGTGTGAGTTTTAATAAGGATAAGAATTGCAATGAATTTAAATCAATCAAATAGGTCTCAATTCATGGTTCATAATACTATTCAAAACAATTAGTCATCAATTAATTTGTCTTGAAAACTGGTAAATAAATGAATCAAGGCTTTATCCTGCCTTCTTTATATGAACTGTACTAAATAACAGATGAAGGAAACATGGCTTTATAAAAGTATTACAATGAATAAAAGACAAGTAATAGAATTAGAATATCATCATTTTGCTGCCCTGATTGAATTAACTGATGTAGGCATTAAGCATCAATAGCTGCTAATATCACAAAAGAGACAACCGGATATCACGTGCTTCCTGAGAGAAGACCACACAACCATCTAAAATGTTGACCAAACCTCTTTATATCCAGCTGCTAATTCACCAGAAATGCAGGGAACAGAGGAACATGTTGAACTGAACCACGTATGTACAATCAGCAAAATCCAGACTGTAGGGAATTCTACAGGTCAGGTGACCTAGGTACTTAGACAAATTTGTTGTAAGGGAAAAAGAAAATGGATGGAGTCTGGGCACAGTGGCTCATGCCTGTAATACTAGTACTCTAGGAGGCCAGGGTGGAAGAATCCCTTGAGCTCAGGACTTTAAGAGCAGCCTGAGCAAGGGTGAGGCTCTGAGCAAGGGAGAGGTCTCTACTAAAAATAGAAAAATTAACTGGGCATTGTGGCAGGTGCCTGTAGTCTCAGCTACTCAGGAGCCTGAGGCAGGAGGATCACTTGAACTCAGGAGTTCGAGGTTGCTATGAGCTATGACACCACAACAGTCTAGCCTAGGGCAACAGACTAAGTCTGCCAAAATAAAAAGGAAAAGGGGATGGAAAGTGTGGCCAACGTACTCTAGGTGACCCCCAACAAGTCCTAACCTTCCTCTTGAGTGTGGGTAGGGCTTGTGATTTGCTCCTGGCCAGTAGAATAAAAGTGATGGAATGTCATTCCCCTGCTCATGTTTTGTTATAGAAGACTCCAATTTTTTTTTTTTTTTTTTATACAGAGTTTTACTATTTCGCCCTCTGTAGAGAGCCAGGGCATCACAGCTCACAGCAACCTCAAACTCTTGGGCTTAAGTGATTCTCTTGCCTCAGCCTCCAAAGTAGCTGGGACCACAGGCACTTGCCACAACGCCTGGCTATTTTTTGGCTGTAGTCATTGTTTGGCAGGCCTGGGCTAGATTCAAACCCACCAGCTACTGTGTGTGTGGCTGGCACCCTAGCTGCTGAGCTACAGACACCGAGCCATAGAAGACTCCTTCTTAACAGATTGGAGGGAGAGACTCTTCTGCTAGTCTTTTTTGGTTTTTTTTTTGAGACAAGAGTCTCACTATGTTGACCTTGGTAGGGTGCAGTGGTATTACAGCTCACAGCAACTTCCAGCTCTTGGGCTTAGGCGATTCTCTTGACTCAGCCTCCAGAGTAGCTGGAACTACAGGCACCCGCCACAACACCTGGCTATATTTTTGCAGTTTAGCAGGGGCCGTGTTTGAACCTGCCCCCCTTGGTATATGAGACCAGCGCCCTACCCGCTAAGCCACAGGCGCCACCCTGCTAGTCTTGAAAAAGCAAACAGCCATACTGTGACCAGCCTGAGGAGAAGGCTGTGTGGCAGTGAATTATGGGCGGCCTTTAGGACCTGAGGGCTAACAGCCAGCCAACCTCTGAGACCCTCAGTCATATAACCACAAGAAAGTTAATTCTACCTACCACGTGAAAAAGCTTGGAAGTGGATTCTTTATCTTCAAACCCCCAGATGAAAAGGCAGCTGAAAGATCACCTTAATCACTGTCCATGAGACCCTCGGCAGAGGATCTAGCTAAGCCAAGCCCAACCTTTGACCCATGGAAGCTGTGGGGGTTTTTTGTTTCTCTGTTTTGAGATAGACTCACTATGTTGCCCTCAGTAGAGTGCTATAGCGTCACAGCTCACAGCACCTCCAACTCTTGGGCTTAAAAGCGATTCTCTTGCCTCAGCCTTCCAAGTAGCTGGGACTACAGGCACCTGCCATGATGCCCAGCTATTTTTTGTTGCAGTTGTCACTGTTGTCTAGCAGGCCTGGGCCAGTTTCAAACCTGCCAGCCTCAGTGTCCATAGCTTATGCCATAAGCACTGTGCTATGGGTGCCAAGCCTTTTTTTTTTTTTTAAAGAGACAAAGTCTCACTATGTCACCCTCAGTAGAGTGCTGTGACATCACAGCTCACAGCAACCTCACACTCCTGGGCTTAAGCAATTCTTCTGCCTTAGCCTCCCAAGTAGCTGGGACTATAGGTGCCCGCCACAACACCCGCCTATTTTTTTTTTTTTTTTTGGTTGCAGTTGTTATTGTTGTTTTAGCAGGCCAGGGCTGGGCTTGAACCTGCTAGCTTTGGTGGATTTGGCCGGTGTCCTACTTGCTGAGCTACAGCCAACAAGCCAGGAGATGGAGATTATTGTTTAAAAGGTACAGTGTTAAAATAAATAAATAAATAAAAGGTACAGTGTTTCAGTTTTGCAAGATTAAAAGAGTTCAGAAATGGATAGTGGTGATGGTTGTATACTATGAAAGTACTTAATACCACTAATATTCTTTAAAATGATGAATTTTATGTTATATGTATTTTACCACAAGTCTTTTAATTGGAGGGAAAATATCTGCCAAAATAAGACCTATCAATTTTTTTCCCTATCTCATTCTTTCCTATTTGTTTCCTAAGTTTTTTTCTTCTTTTTATAAAATAAACTTTAGTTGTAGGTTCACAGCAAAATTGAGCAGATGGCACAAGTCTCGAACTTCTAAGCTCAAGGGATCCTCTTGCCTTGGCCTCCCAGAATGCTAGGATTACAAGTGTGAGCCACCACACCCAGACCAAACAATTATTTACTTATTTATTTATTTATTTGAGACAGAGTCTCACTTTGTTGCCCTGAGTAGAGTGCCATGGCATCATAGCTCACAGCAACCTCAAACTCTCGGGTTTGAGCCATTCTCTTGCCTCAGCCTCCCAAGTAGCTGGGACTATAAGGTGCCTGCCACAACATCTGGCTATTTTTAGAGATGGGGGTCTCAATCTTACTTAGGCTGGTCTTAAACTCCTGAGCTCAGGCAATCCACTGCCCTGGGACTCCCAGTGCTAGAATTTTTTTTTTTTTATTGAGACAGAGTCTTACTTTATCACCCTTGGTAGAGTGCTGTGATGTCATAGCTCACAGCAACTTCCCACTCTTGGACTCAAAACGATTCTCTCGCCTCAGCCTCCTGAGTTGCTGGGACTACAGGCACCTGCCACAATGCCTGGCTATTTTTGTTGTTGTTGTTGTTTAATAGGCACAGGCTGGGTTCAAACCCACCAATCCCAGAGCATGTGCTGGCACCCTAACCACTGAGCCCCAGGCGCCCAGCTTCCAAGTGCTAGGATTAAAGGTGGGAGCCACTGTGCCCTGCCCAGATATCCATTTGAAAGAAAAGAATCTTGGCCCAGTGTGGTGTCTCATGCCTGTAATCCTAGCACTCTGGGGGGCCAAGGTGGGCAGATTGCCTGAGCTCACAAGTTCAAGGCCAGTCCTAGCTAGAAGGAGACTTCTAAAAATAGCTGGGCATTGTGGCAGGAACCTGTAGTCCCAGCTACTTAGGCTGAGGCAAGGGAATCATTTCAGCCCAATAGTTGGAGGTTGCTGTGAGCTATGACACTATAGCACTCTACCAAGGACAACAAAGTTAGACTCTGTCTCAAAAAAAAGAGAAAAGAGGGCGGCACCTGTGGCTCAAAGAGGTAGGGCACTGGCCCCATATGCCGGAGGTGGCGAGTTCAAACCCAGCCCTGGCCAAAAAACAAAAAAACTGCAACAACAACAACAAAAAAACATCAATTAAAAAAAAAAAGAGAGAGAGAAAAGAATCTTAATTCTTTTTTTCTTTCTTTCTTTTTTTTTTTTTTGTAGAGACAGAGTCTTACTTTATCACCCTCGGTAGAGTGTTATGGAGTCACAGCTCACAGCAACCTTCAGCTCCTGGGCTCAGGCGATTCTCTTGCCTCAGCCTCCCAAGTAGCTGGGACCACAGGTGCCCGCCACAACGCCTGGGTAGGGAATCTTAATTCTTCTCTCACACCATAAATAAAATTTTATTTAAACTGGATTGCAGGGTTTGGCACCTATAGCTCAGTGAGTAGGGTGTCCACTACATACACCGAGGCTGGCAGGTTGGAGCCTGGCCTGGGCCTGCTAAAAAACAATAACAACTGCAACCCAAAACGAGCTGGCGTGTGGCGGGTGCCTGTAGTCCCAGCTACTTGGGAGGCTAAGGCAAGAGAACTGCTTGAGTCCAAGAGTTTGAGGTTGCTGTGAACTGTGACGCCATGGCACTCTCCCCAGGGCAACATAGTGAGACTCTGTCTCAGAAAAAAAAAAATTGGGGCTCGGCGCCTGTGGCTCAAGTGGCTAAGGCGCCAGCCACATACACCTGAGCCAGCAGGTTCGAATCCAACCTGGGCCCGCCAAACAACAATGCTGGCTGCAACCAAAAAATAGCCGGGCATTGTGGCAGGTGCCTGTAGTCCCAGCTACTTAGAAGGCAGAGGCAGGAGAATCGCTTGAGCCTAGGAGTTGGAGGTTGCTGTGAGCTGTGATGCCATAGCACTCTATCCAGGGCAACAGCTTGAGGCTCTGTCTCAAAAAAAAAAAATTTGATTGTAGGTTTGGCGCAGGGGCTCACGCCTGTAATTCTACCACTATGGGAGGCTGAGTTGGAAGGATTGCTTAAACTCAGGAGTTCAAGACCAGCCTGAGCCAAGAGCAAGACTCCATCTTTACTAAAAATAGAAAAATTGGCATGGTGGTGGGCGCTTGTAGGGCAGCCAAAGCTGGAGGATTACTTGAACCCAGGAGATTGAGGTTGCTGTGAGGTAGGCTGACTCCATGGCACTCTAGCCTGGGCAACAGAGTGAGACACTGGTTCAAAAAAAGGATTTAAATATAAGTGTAAGTGTTAAATCTAAAAATTTCTAAAGGAGAGTGGTGCCTGTGGCTCAGTGGGTAGGGCGCTGTCCCCATAAACTGGGGGTGGCAGGTTGAAACCTGGCCCCCACCAAACTGCAACAAAAAATAGCTGGGCATTGTGGTGGGCACCTGTAGTCCCAGCTACTCGGGAGGCTGAGGCAAGAGAATTGCCTAAGCTCAGGGGTTGGAGGTTGCTGTGAACTGTGACGCCATGGCACTCTACCAAGGGCAACAAAGTGCAACTCTGTCTCAAAAAAAAAAGGGGGGTGGGCGTCCCTCGTTTCCTCTGTGGTCTTCCGAACGGGCTCGTGAACGGCTAACTGCACGCTGGCCATGGTGCTTCAGGTTCTCCCCGGGCTTTGCCCAGATGCTCAAGGAGGGAACGAAACATTTTTCGGGATTAGAAGAGGCTGTGTATAGAAACATACAAGCTTGCAAGGAACTTGCCCAAACCACTCGGACAGCATATGGACCAAATGGAATGAACAAAATGGTTATCAACCACCTAGAGAAGTTGTTTGTGACAAATGATGCAGCA
>CAUYRH010068271.1:0-76376 GCA_963574655.1 Perodicticus potto
AACATATTCTTCTTAGCAAAGTATCTCAAGAATGGAAGAAAAAGTATCCAGTGTACTCATCCCAACTTTGAAGCTAATTCATAGCTTTCATATGAAGGCTGTAACCCAACCATAGCACACGAATATGGGGAAAGGGGCAACGGAGGGGCGGGGAGGGGAGGGTGGGGTGGAGGGCGGGTAATTGGTGGGGCCACACCTACGGTGCATCTTAGAAGGGTACAAGTGAACCTTACTAAATGCAGAATCCAAATGTCTTCATATAATAACTGAGAAAATGCCAGGAAGGCTATGTTAATCAGTTTGATGAAAATAGTTCAGATTGTATATGAAACCAGCACATTGTACCCCTTGATTGCACTTTTGTACACAGCTATGATTTAATAATAAAGACAATAAAAAAACAATAATAAATACATATACTATCAGATTACTGTTAGTAGTTTGAATTCTTATTCAAAGTATCTAAAACTCCAGTAACATTATGTGACTTGATAGGTTATAATTTTATTCTTCTCCAGGTATGTCATGAACATTTACTCTTCTCAAAAGAAATATAGATATCCAAAGTTGATATTCTTCCTTTCACTCTGATGTTACATATCAAGGTTTTGTGATTCCTGAAAGCCATTGAGAACAATTCGCTTTTAATATACCAACTTCTCTGGGAATATGTGACACTTTTTGAAATTTGCACGTCAATGGCTTTGATCTTGATCCCACAGAGTTAGGTATCCCAGGTCTATCTTCTCTCCTAAGATGCTGATTTATGTTTTGAAATCTCTTTCCTTTTTATTATTTTGTCTCTCCAGGGCTATCCCTCTAGTAGCAATATAATTGAAAATTGTCTATATATCTGATCTTAAAAGAATTTATTAAATGCTTGTGAATTCTCCAGAGAAAGTTCTTTATGTCCCATTATGTTCTATACAGCAAGCACCCTATCAAAACTCAGGATGCCTTTGTAAAGTGTGCAGGGCATAACCTACTATTGTTTTCCAGTTTTAGTATACTGTTGGCTTGGCAGCCACCACAAATAGTTTTCAGTATATACTCATTCATTGGGGGAGTACTTGTGCATTGACATATAGGATTAATCTTGCTTGGGTGTTCTCTTTCTTTCCATGAGAAATATGCAAACTAAGTTATGACAGAAAAAGAAAACCTACCTTATTGATTGTAATAAGAAAAACTTGGAATTTAAAAGAGTTCAGGATAAATGTGTAAGCCTATTTTATTTTTCCTATTGTTTAATATAATATCTTAAAATTTTCTACTTGTCTACAATTCCTACTGCAAAAACATTCTCCCAGTAGCCAATAATTTCCACTTTGCCTCAAGAACAGTTAAGATTAAGTAAGAATGCAAAGAGAAAGAATCAATAGCTGTTCAGTTTTTGATTTTCAAAATCGAATCTTGAAACTCATATAAAAATCAATATTTTCAAAAATCAAAGATTTTGCATTATAAGAGTGATTGAAAGAAAAATGACTCTGAAAGAAGAAGTCACAGACTCAGGGTTATAATACTAGAATGGAAAAAAAACAAAAAACAAAAAAAAAAAACCCAGAATGATCCAACTATCCCACTCTCCAGGACATTAGATGAGCAACAGTTGGTGTTATAATTCCTGTTATAATTAGGAATTATGTTCCTATTATAACAGCCAAATGTACTGTAACCAAACACAAGTTAGTTTAAAAAGAGATCCAGAAATAGGCATTCCAATTTCATGGTATTATTATCCTGGGCTCTGTCTTTCTGCCCTGTTCTCTCACTTTGGCTCTTATTGGCATGACAATTTCACAATTGCAAGCTGTCTTCTCCAGCCCCTCGTCTGTGTTCTGGGTAGACAGAAAGAAGAGAAGAAGCAAGCAATAAGGAGGACAGGGCATTCAAAATGCATCCACAAGTGTGCTAAGTTTTTATAAGCCAAAGTTAGTTCTGCCACAACTATTTGCAAAGGCATCTGGGAAATACATGTTGTTTTTATTTTTATTTTTTTAAGTGAGGCATCCCCAAGGAAAGAGAAAATAACATCAGGTTGGGAGAGGAAGGATAGAAGGTTAGATGCAAAATAAATTAGAAGGAGGCTGGTGTACCACAGAGGAAGCTGAGTAAATATTCTTAAGCCAATGCCACGAGCTACATGTAGTCTTTGTAAAGAATCCTCATGAATTGTTATTTTTGGGTCCAGAAAGAGATTCCCATTGACACCTACCTGAAAATTTTATGAGATATATTTAAATTGCCACCTTTGGAATTGGCCTTCTCAATGGCCAAAAACTCATAGCCCCCAAATAGATAATGGGTTTCATGGCACTTACAGATGCAGAGCAATGTAGAAGGGAAAACCATTAGTTCTTACCCCTGAGCAGAGCAAAATTTCCTCCAATTCACTCCTCTGCTAATTATTCACAAATGTATAGAATATTTCCTCTGTGATTAAACATGATTTCTTAACTCTTCATAGTCCCAATTTTAATTTTAAGAAAACTTTAGAAATGGAAGAATTTAGGTAAGAAATAGAAATATAACAAAAGGAGTTTTCCAGTATTGCTGTGTTTGAGCTAAACGTGGCAATAGAGTTAAAAGACTTCCACCACTTTCTCACCAGAAAAGCACTTAAAATATTCTTGGACAATTTCTAAGAATGACCTTCATCATTGCTTTAACCTTTGTGTCTGTGCGTACATCTCTCATTACCTTTATTTGATCTATATGTGATGTTATCAAAGTTGTTGCACTTCTATTGTAGCAGCTTGCACTAATGGATGTTTACGTGCTCACCACTTTTTTTTTTTTAGCATTGGGCAAATAAGATGTTGACTTTTCCAGGGTATCCCAGGGAGAACACATTGTAAATGAGTAATGCCCCCTGAAAAAAGAAGGAGAGAAAAGTGTAGATTTGTAAAAATATAAACCTTTTTTATTTCCATAGTTTCAGAAGAGACTAGATATTCCTTCTCCCCTTCAAAATGCATTCAGTGGATATTTCCAGAGGTGTGTGCTTTTATTAAGCTATTCATTTGATTCATGATTCATAAAGCACCTTTGTAGCGAAAGCTGGCCAGTGTCTAAGCCATCACGCTGACTTTAAAGATAGGCTTTGGCCATAATTCTCTGTGCTCTGACTAGAGCAGCAGGGAACACCAACAGAATTTAAACTGAGTCTTTCAAAGTAAAATTTGATAAAGAGAAGCTTGCCTAAAATATTGTTGGTAAAAAATAAAAGGAAGACAATGACTAGGAAGGAGAAAAGAGACAGAATTGTTCCCTTTGGAGCTATTATTTTGAAGGAAAAATTGTTAGTCTTCTTGTTCATGCCATTAAAGTATTTTCTCCCCACTTTCAGGAAAAATAGCACTATCATTGCAGAAGAAAAGGTAGTCAGATGTTTTATTTTTAACTTACACCAAATACTGTGATTCTGATTAGTTACTGCATGTTTCAAAATCTGAGAACCTCATTTGAGCCAGCGATTCGAATGGGCTTCTGGTGAACAGGGAGGCTGCCGTTTTTATTCTTCCTGACACAATTCCAGGAGTGCTGGATTCCAACAATCACAGACAATTCTGTTCTCCATTTATTTTGATGAGTAGAGCAATTCACACAAAACCAATAAATTCTATAAAAGGTTTTTCTTACATAATGGGCTTTTACTTTTTTTATTTTGGTAATATAATCAGAGGGGTAGATAATAGCGGTTAGAGTAGAATACAGTGATATAACCAAGGAGAGAACCTACTGTTACTTCTAATCATTTTATTATGCTAGAGATAAAGGCTTTAAAACAAGTAGTTTTAGCAATTATTAAAAATTCTTTTAGCAATTATTAAAAATGTCATCTTTGGGGACATAAGTTTTATATTTAGCATATACCCAAGAGCCTTTAATATATATTTTGAGTTCAGCATATGCCTAACAGCCTTTAATATATATTTTGAGTTCACTATATACCCTAGAGCCTTTAATACATTTTGAATTCAGCATAAGCAAAATTCTCAGGATTATGTAACTGGAGTCTTGGTTGGTAAGGGATAGAAAATTAGAATCTCATAAGTCTATTCTATGTTGCAAGAGCCTGTTAGGAAATACTACCTCAGCCTATGTAATCTGCTTTTTCTTCCTCTGATTTGCAAATCATGTAGGCTGAGGCTATCTTTAATAATGTGCGAATGACCCTTTTATCAACCATGTTTTCCCAAAAATAATAACCATTTTTCAATAAACAGCATTTTTGTCTTTCAATTCTCACAACAATATTTTATGGTAATCTGAGCATGTGGTCCAATAGCTTCCCCTTATCTGTGGGAAGTACATCCCAAGATAATCAGAAGACAGATGCTTGAAACCACAGATAATACTAAGCCCTATATACACTGTGCATGAATTTCTTTTTCATTCTTCATAATTCCATGGTTAGAAGACTAATTCTTACTCTAGGTCTTAGCAAGCTCAGTAGACAACTTTTTTCTTTTCCTATTAAGTTAAGAATTTTCACTTTTTCACTTAAAGGAATCACTTTACAAAGCTTCTCTTTGACATATCCAAAATGCCAGCCTCACTGCTGCTGTTACACTTTGTGACCATAATGATGTAAAATAAGAGCTACTTGAACTCAAGCCCTCTGATACCGTACTATGACAGGTGATCTGGTAATGAAGATGACTGTTAATGACTAATGTGTAGAATTCACAGTGTGGTGACCCTGGACTAAAGGATACTTCATGTCCCAGGTGGGATGAAGTCAGGTTTCAGCAAGCTCCTCATAATGACGTGCAATTTAAAACTTAGAAACTGGTTATATCTAAAACGCTCCATTTAATATTTTCAGACCATGAAATATTGGCCATGAAAGTTGTTCATAGAAAACTGAAACCTCAGAAAGCAAAATCCCTGATAAGGGGGCAGTACTGTATTACTCCCAGTTTGCAGATGTGTATGAATTCTTAAGATCTGAAGAGGTTAGGTGACTTACCTACAAGCTGAGAACAGTCTGTAGCCCAAACTAGTATGCCCTAAAGTCTGTACTCTGTTTTTGTGGTTGTTAATATTGGGTGGCCTTCTATGCCAGTGAGATTGAATGACCTCCAGAAATTAGGCTGGGCTGATGCCCAAGATACCAGGCCAATTGGCGTGGTTTCCAGAAATGGTTGAGTCCAGCTGCTCACTCTCCAACCAGGGTGTGGGGAGCAATAAATAAAAGAAAAACATCTGACTTCTGTCTGGAGTGCTCTCCCTCTCTGTTATGGGTGTTTGAGAGCAGGGATTCCATCTTCTGTGGTAGTTTTATGTCTGGCACAGTGTTCTGGTAACTTCAATGTAATACTTACAGAAAAAGAGAAAGAACAATTACCTCTTTATGTAGGATTCATATCATTCAGCCATGAGTAAATAGTGCCTAATTTCATCAAGACTGCTGTAAGGAATAACTAAATCACATTCATACATGCTGGCAAAGAGCAAAGAAAATACCTGACATATATTATTTAATGAAACACACTGCTTGGTAGTGTTGCCTTCCCTACCCTGAACCTTGTATGCTGATTAAAGTGACTTTGTGATATGGAGAGCTCATTTTAGAAAGAAATTCTCTATATTTGGAGAATATATTCTATTTAATTGATGAGGTATAATATATATAAGAGAAATTAAGAAAACCTAATTAAGGAATCCAAAAGAATAATATTTTTCGAATAGTAATACCATCAAATAATATCATCTCAGTGTTGGACAGGCCCTTAATTGATTCCAATGTCCACCCAAGGTATGAATCTCCTATACACCTCCTGAATGCACTATATCCAGCCTTTTCCCAGATCTCAAATTAAACTATTTAATTTTTTTACAGTGGCCATTAGAATCTTGGATAGCTGTAATTAGTATATCTCTTTCTACTACTGAGGGGAAATCAATTCCTTTTAGTTTTCACTCTCCTTCTTTTTTTTTTTTTCTTCCTGAGTAAAACTGCTCTAAATTTGCTGGGCTGGCATTTAATGTTAAATTGAAAAACCTGACACATGGTATAAGGTGTTAGATAATTGCAAAACTTCATCTCCTATCCCGATTACCCACTGAATATTTCAAACTTATGGCTCTCCCCCAACGGCTCTTCTCACCAGACCAGTAACTCCTTATTGGCTATTGTACCATCCCGTCACCTCCCCTAACAGAACCTATATAAGGTGCACTTGTCTTTTGCTCTCTCTCTTTTCTCTCTCTGCCCCTCTCTCCCCCATATCTATCTATTTCTCTCTCCTCTCTCCTCCTTCCCCCCCACTCTCTTTCCCTCTTTCTCTTTTTCTCTCTTTCTCCCTCTTTTCCCTCCTCCTTAATGCTGCTCTGAAGCATCCCCCGCCAATAAAGACTTTTTGTACAAGCCTTGGTGGTCTGTGAGGTTTCTGCCGGTCGAGTGCCCCTTTTCATCTGGTGTCAGAAGTGGGATATAATTAGGGAAAGCTCCAAAAGGTAGCTTCCACCCCTTCCACGGGGTTTTAGCTCCTGGGGGCTCTCCCTATCTTCTCACACTCCCGGCATTCACCACCATATGGACTTGTGTCCATCCACAAAGGCGCCATAACCAGCACTCAACATGGCCTCATCTGATCTCAGTAAGTACCCCTATGGAAGCAAGTTTTCTCTAATTGTGGGCTAGATTGCTTACATTCCTGGAGATTCACCCATTTCTCAAGGCTTGAGTTCCCTATTCCCATTAACCTTGCATGGCCCAGCTCAGGGCTTCCACACCTAGCAGCAAAATTCCTGGCACCAGGTCTCAAGCTCTCCTCAGCCCCAAGGGTCTAACGCAGTTTTAGATATAGTGACAACTATTCTCATTTTCACGGCCAGCAACAAAAGCAGCAGAGTCATCCGCCCTTTGACTTGGTCCTCATGTGATTCTTCTCATACTTTATTTCTGCAAAGAATGGCCATGAGAGCAGGCTATTCTATCCCACCTAACTCACCCTTAGGGTGCTTATTACACCACCTGGTAGAACTAGGACTAGAATTAAACTCTTTACCCAGGTTAGGCCACTTTACAAGCTAAATAACCAAAGTATCTGGCCAAGCTATAGTTCATTTAATTTTTCTTTAGTTCAAAACTTGAGTGGCTTGACAAATGGAGTGAGGTCCCCTATGTTCAGAGCTTCTCCTATCTTAAAATCAAGCCTAATTTATATTTGAGTAATTCCAAAATTCTTGGAACAAAAAACGCTTTTATCTTCCTAAACAAAACCTATTCAAACCACCCCACCATATTCAGCTCCTCCCTCAACCACACAATTGCCTCCACCCTCTGTCCCTCCAACTTCCCCAGCAACCAATCTAAACTCATCTCCTAACTCCTCCCCACCAACTAGCCCTCAGAGTTCTTCCTGTTGTCTCTCAGTCCACCTCTGACTGCTCCAAGAAACACTTCTGGACCTCTTTACCCACTTCTTCCTCCAGCTCCTCCATATAATAATTCTATAGTAACATCCACTACTTATCCTTCACTTCCCTCCAATCCCCTCACTTAATCCCATTCCCATTGATTTCCAAAATTAGAAGAACCTTTAACTCCCTCTCACTTCCTAGCCCTGCTCTACAAGGTAACTGGAATCAATGATGTAATTTCTGTTTGTTCCTTTCCCATGACTAAACTCACACACCTTAAAGTTAGACTAGGTTCCTTTACTTCTAATCCTTCTCATTTTATTCAAAAGTTTCAATTTATTATCATATCCTATCGACTTACCTAACAGAATGTTTTTATTTTTTTGACTAATACCCTAACCTCTGACAAGTGCAAACGAGTGTGGGAGAGGGCAAAAGAGGCAGCAAATCAATTTCATATGTCAAACAATGAGCATCCTACAGGTAACACTATAGTCCTTAATTCCCAACTAAATTAAATCATAATAATAATGCGAGAAGAAAAAGTAGAAACATTTTTATTACCTGCATTCTTTACAAACTTAGTAAAGACTTCTTTACTTTCTGCCAAAAAGCCTATCAATTATGATAAATTAAGGAAAGTCATACAAAGTAAGTATGAAAATCCTTCAGCTTTCCTCCAATGCCTTACTGAGGCTTTTGTTAAATATACTAATTAAAATCTTAAAACAATAAATGGGAAAAACGTTCTCATAACTTATTTCTTTAACCAAAGTTACCCCAACATCAAAGTTAAACTAAAGCCCTTGGAGCACAGACCCCTAACACCCCAGGCAGTGATCTTAGACACAGCCTTTAAGGTTTACATGGGATAAGATGATATTTTCCAAAGGGAAAAGTTAAAAATCTCAAACCCAAGATTATCAAATGCTAGCTCAAATCATTACAAACAGTGTCACTGAGGCCATCATTCCTAACCTGCCTAAGTCATTAGGGGCCAAAGGCTGCTTCATAACCCAACCACCTGGACCATGCTACAAATGTGGTGAAGGCCACTGGGTATGACATTGCCCAAATCCCAGACCCCCACCAGGGCCATGCCCCCTCTGCAGACAAAAGGGCCATTGGAAGGCTGACTGCCCATTGCCCAGAGAGGACATGAGGCCAGTCAACCTGTGGCCTCAACTGGAATCAATGAGCAGACTTCTTGGGGCTTGCCTCTTCTGAAGATTGACAGGTCTCTGCCTTCTCTCACCCAACAAAGATCACCCTGTGAAGCCAAGAGTAACTCTGATGGTGACTGGTAGAAAAATTTCCTTCCTATTAGACACAGGAGCTAGTTTTTCAGCTGTGAAAATCTTCAGTGGTCCCACCTCCCTGTCACCCACCTCTATTGTCGGGGTAGAATGTTTTTCCCACCATCCACGTTAAATTCCTTTTTTACACTGCATGATTGGCAATTTCTCATTTATACATTCCTTTTTGATGTTGCCTTCCTATCTAGTTCTCTTTCTGGAATGTAACATATTTTCCTCACTCTTAATTTTAAATTAATAGATACTGACCCATCTCCTTCTGCTCACTCTGCCTTGTCCTTTCCCAAGCCATCAAAACACTCATCACCCTAGCCCATTCCACCAGAACAAGTAAATCCTAAGGTTTAAAATACTAAAACCCCCTCAATTGCCTCCTACTCTCCAATTCTTGCTAAACTATACCCTAATTGCCAAAACCTATATACCTTCACGTAGACTAACCCCACTTTTCAGACTTCTTCCCAACTTACTTAAACTATACTCCCCTAGAAATTTTGTAACAGCTCCCACTTACTTGACCAAACATAATCACAAAACCTCCAGTCCTATAATCCCTCTCCTTCAACCTTAATTCAGTATATCAATAACTTCCTACTCTATAGTCTCACCTTACATAACTCTAAATGCAACACCTGTTCCCTCCTTAATTTCCTTACAAATAAGAGATATAAAATCTCTCCCTCAAAGGTTCAATTATTCCAACAAAAAATCGTAGTGTCCTTTTGTCCCCAGACTTCAAAGCTATTACCAAAGACAAAAAAACCTTCTTTGCAACTTTCCTCTATCCACCACAAAACAAAAACTCCTTTCCTTTTTTACAATTAACTAAATACCTCAGAGCATAAATTCCCAACTTTTTTCTCCTAACTACTCCTTACTCAAAGTGACCCTCATAAGCCTCACCTAACCTCCATTTCCACTTCTTTTAAATTTCTACAGCATTTTTGGCTCCAGCCCTCCACCTTCCTGATCTTTCTTGCTACTTCCTCCTATATGTCACAGAAAACTGTAAGTTTACTCTACTCTCAGCATGCTTAAACATCAGCTAGGCCCCACCTTTGCTCCAGTTGCTTATCTCTCAAAACAGTTAAATCACGCTGTTCAAGGTTGGGCCCCTTGTCTCAAGGTGTTGGCAGCCACCGTTACTCTAGTACAAGAATCAAAGAAACTCACTTTCAGTTCCCCTACTACTGTCCTGTCCCCTCATTCTCTATCTGATCTTTCAACATACAAAAATCTTCAAACCCTGCCACCATGTTGTATTCTTAATCTTCAAACCTCTCTCTTATCTGACCCATCATTATCTTTTAACACTTGTCACACACTAAATCCTTCATCCCTCTTACCTACCCCTCTGACTCATCACCCACTCACAATTGCCTTCAAACACTAGACACTCTTCTCCCTTGCTTCTCCAACATACAAGAAGGACTTCTTCCTAATACTAATCTCCTCTGGTTTTCAGATGGCAGTTCCTTTATACATAAGGGAACTAATAGAGCAGGCTGTGCAATTGTGTCCTCAAATTAAATCATTGAGGCACACTCTCCTCCCTCTTCCACCACTAACCAATAAGCAGAACTAATAGCTCTAACCAGAGCCTTCACCATAGCATGAGATAAATCTCTCACTATTTATACTGACTCTAAATACGCATTTCACGTATTATTATCTTATACAGCTATATGGAAGGAGTGAGGCTTGTGTAACACCAAAGGTAATCCTATTCTTAACTCTTAATTTATTATCAAACTACTAGAAGCTTCAAAATTACCTAAGGCTATAGGCATTGTCCATTGTTGTTTGCATCAATCTGACCACTCACTCATGTCACAAGGAAACAACCGAGCTGATGGTGCAGCACGTATGGCTGCTCTCCAAAACTCATCTCCTGACACCTCCTCTCACCCCCTACTTATTTGTACTCCTATTGCTGCTGCAGTAAAGAAAACAAATCAACCTCCCACTCGTAACCTCCTCATCTATGTCCATCTATCTCCACAAGTTGTTTCATCCCAACTCTCAGACTTTATTACAATTTCTCAAAGCTTTCTTTCCTCTCTCACAAATAGATTCAGAGTTTCTAAATCAACTTACATCATCATGTGAAGTCTGCCAATGCTCCAACTCACAAACAAATCTCACCTTCCACACTTCCCAACTCACCACACTAGGGGACTTCTCCCTGGAACAGACCAGCAATTTGATTTCACACACATGCCTAAAATCAAACGTTACAAATACCTCTTAGAATTAGTAGATACCTTCTCAAGTTAAATTGAAGCCTTTCTTACAACAAAGAAGAAAGCTAACACTATTGCCTCTGTCATATTCACACACATTATTCCACTTTAGAATCCCCTATTCCTTACATTCCAACAATGAACCTAAATTCACCTCCACCATTTCTCAAACCTTAACAAAAACCTTAAGTATCCCATAACCCTTCCATATTCCTTTCCATCTTCAATCTTCAGAAAAAAATTAAAAAGTCTAACAAATCCCTAAAATCTACCTTAATCAAACTTCGCTCAAACTTCACTTAAACTAAATCACTCTTCTACCCCTGGCACTTCTATGCCTACATTCCCTACCAAAGAAACCCTCCAACCTCTCTCCTTTTAAGTTGATGTTTTTTCTTTATTAATGAGTCTAAAATCATCACTAACAAAATCCAATCACTCCAAAAAGGCCTCAAACTCCAAAAACCAAAAAGCAACATAAATAAGAGTCATCAGATTTCTCCTCTTAGTTCACTCAACACCCACTCTAAGTTACACTTCTACCCTTCCTCACATCTATAATTATCATCCTTAAACTAATGGCTGTGACTCCATACATAACTCATTTTATTCAAACTACTCTCAAAGTTGTCTCATCAGGTAACTACTCAGTTGATACTCCAAACCTGCACCCCAAATACAGCTCCCAACCTACAACAAGAAACTGTTCTTCATGAATGAACTACACTGTATTCCAGGCCATAAGACTTTCCTGAACACCACTTCTAAACAACCACCACTAAAAGGACAATCTGAAAGCAAAAACTTACATCCTCCCAATGAAAAAAATCATAATCACCCTCTAGTTGGCCAATTAAAACTATGTGCCCCTCTCAGCAGGAAGAAGCTACAGAAGAGAGAACTCAATGTCCCCATCCCAAGGCCAACCCTCTATTTTTAACATATCAAGAAGGGAGGAATGTTATATAATTGCAAAACATCATCTCCCTATCCCAATTACCCACTGAAAATTTCAAACTTATGGCCCATCAAGTCCTAGCCACAACGTAATATATACCCCTAGACAAAGGACCCATGTGGGACATGTCCAAATTGCAGAAGCTCTGGGTTTTTTTAATCCTTCTGTATTCTTTTCTGTCTAATAAAGTCCTATCTTAACACTGACCTGTGGTCTGTGGGTTTATTCTTCTGAACCTCAAGACCAAAGACCTACTGAAGAAAGAAATTCCAGTAACACTACCAAATTACCAACTAAATGGACTTACTCAGTTGTCCCTCCTGGACTTCCTTGTGGGGAATTGAGAATATTATATTTGGTCCACACAGTTGATACTGGGGTTAAATAGATAAACCTCCTGTGGGTTTCAAGGCAGCAGCCTGTGTCCTAAAATATAGCTCCAGCAGCTGTTTCCTCAGTTCTTAGACACCAAGAACAGCTCATGGCTAAGAATGACCAGACCAGTCAAGGCAAAGTAAGTATGAAACAATTATTTTGAGAAAGAAAAAGACAGATTTATGGAGTAATAGCAGGATCTAGGCTTACAGAGCAAGATACATTCTCTATAGACAGTGATGGGCCCCCACAGTCATGAGGAAGAAAAGACAAAAAGGCAAAAAAGCAAAGAGGCAAAGAGGCATGGGTTATGGCCAGGGCTCCTGTTTTATACTATCTGGATCAAGTCTACCTCATGTTTCAGAGGTTACCTTGGAACCAGAGTCTTAGCACGTATGAGACCTCTGCAGAAGTACCTCAGGTACTTTCTTTTGATCACTGATGTCTTACCTATTACTAACTGCAGCCTTAATATGACCTCATTCAAGTCTGTTAGCTCTATTGTAGCTTTTTATATTCAGATTATTTCTTCTCTCCTACTTTTGGGGAAGCTTAGTCTAGTTTCTATTCATTTAAATTGAAGTTTTGTCCTTATTCATGGCATGTTTTACCCGTCTTGCAGATCTCCAAGTCTTGACCATCCTCCCTTTCTACAGCCTCTATCTCTCAGGAGGACTTTTGTGATGAAATGGGAATCAGCGAGAGTCTGCTGCCACCATTCCAGTCTAACTACTGCCCTTTCCTCACCACCACCAAAGTGCTTCAGGGTTTGGTTAGTCGTTTTTATGTTCTTTATGCATGTATTCAAATCTGTCTAAATTATACTAGCTAGTCCCAAGTTACTGGATTTCAAAATTTACCTATATATGATGAACCGATTCAGTGTATAGAACGCCTAAAGAGGATGTCCCTTAAAATTCTGTACTTTTCGATAGTGGTTGGGTGTTGATAAGAAAAGAAAATCACCATATGATGAGAAAGTTAAACATTTTTTTACTAGAAAAAAAATCAATTTCTACTTTTAAAGGAAATACTTATTATTCCATTAAATCCTCAGAACAAAAAAATAATAATAACAATTTCGAGAGGGCAATCCAAAGATACAGTTGTGGTTTCTTCAGTATTTGGCCCTTGTTCTATAGTAATTTAGTCTGAATAATACCCAAGTGAGTGCTATTATTTGGCTTCATAGCTCTTTAACCATAGGCGGTGATGGTGTTCATGATTATGGATTAAATAGGGCCAACTCTTGTCAGTAATTTGCTAGAAAATTCCCACAGAGATACCTATGGTGTTGCTGAACAATGATGTTGGTAGTGTGTTATTTTGCTTTAGGAAAAACTACAGCATTCCAACCAGAATGCAACGCCTGGAACTGGAAGGCTCTTCTCTATTTGATATAAATTAAACCTTAAATACACTCTGCCTGGTATTGCAATTAGCATCTGGGTCCTGACCAAATTCTAACTTGTGAAATTGCAGATTACTTTACCACTGCATAAGAAATATGGTCCCTCACATTTTAGCTTTGTAATATAATTTTGCCTTGGGTTGTTAAATCACTGTTGTATTCTGTCACTGTGTGTGACCAGTGGGCTTTCAGAAATTTCAGCATGAAAGGCTCTCAAGAAAACATGAAAATCTTTTAACATAAGGTTTATCTCCAGGAGACTACTTTTTGGTTTAGTTATGTGATTGTATTTAAACAAATGCACTTTTCTTTAGTTCTATGTAGTGATTTTTAAGTTGATGGATTTTCATGATAGGTTTTCAGGTCTTGTGCTTTCAATTTTAATTTTTTGGAGGGAGGGTAGAAGTTTCCAAGTAAGATACAATATGTTTTGTGAAATAAAAAAATCAAAATATGATCAATTTGATAGTTATTTTGTGATCTGAATTTTGTTTTCTGGAAACAAAACCAGTAGAAAGCTAATGTTCTTAATTAATAGAAAAGAACATTTTTGAAAATAGCTGCAGGATAGTCAAATATTCTATTTATTGATGAAATCTTGCACATTTTGAAGAATGCATTAATTGAGGAGCAGTTGGATTCTTTGTGAAGTGATGACAAAATGCTGCTTGGTTTACACCAAGGTCAATAAACTACAGTTTATTTATTGGAGCATAACCATGCTTATTTATTTATGTATTTTCTATGCCTACTTTTGTGCAGATTATAAATATTTTAAGCCCATGAAAGCTAAACTATTTACAATCTGGCCCTTTCTAGAAATATGTGTCAACGTCTTTACATCATTAACTTTGTCTCATGGAATCAGAGCTGAATGTGCACGTTCTCTGAACTACACATTTGAAAAACAATTAAACCTAGCACTTCCCATCCTTTGGACTTTGGCTAGATGTTTGTGGCAATCACAAACTTTACTCCCTTTATCCTCTCTTTCTCAGATAGCTGGGCCCAAGGTTCTATATGTGAATGTGGCACCAACAGTTTGGGTTGATAGATCGTATTGTTGGATTGATGATGTGCATTTTCACCTAATCCCTTAGAGTTAGGTTTGTTACACAACTTCACATTTTAGGCAGTTTACACTTGCCCTTGTGCTATATACTTTCCTCTTACATTATAAAACATAACAACATTCTTTCCTATCTTACCAATTGCCAAAACTACTCATACACTCCTGTGTAAATCATCATGGTAGACCAAGCAGAATCTACACCTGAATTTTAGAATGGGATTACTTACATTTGTATCATTAGGTAGAAAGATGGACACCTGGATTGGCTACTCTCATTTTGTCCCTCCAGAGCTACCCATTCTCTGCCTATTTCATCTTGGGTTTTCCGTAGAAGCAGAGCCTGAAGAAAGGGAGTCATGCAAGAAGTTTATTTGGGGAAGCAATCACAGGAAAACAGTACTCAGGAGGCTAGGATTAGTGAAACAGAGGAAGAGGTAATGCTAATCCAGGAGTGGGGTTATTAAGATTGAGTATTGGTGGGCAGCACCTGTGACTCAGTTAGTAGGGCACCAGCCCCATATGCCAGAGGTGGTGGATTCAAACCCACCCCTGGCCAAAAAATGCAAAAAAAAAAAAAAAAAAGATTGAATATTAGTTACTACTGTGGGCAACTGGTGCTCAGTTTAGTTGAGAAACCTCTGAAGAACTGTGTAGATCTTGCTTCAGACTTCTTTGCTCAAGATATGGGAAAGGCTATATTTATATACTGTATTCCAGCCCCAATTGGTCAAGGGCCATTGTAGGGTCTGCTAACTTTCTTGCATGTCTAGCTTGTACAGCTGCAGAATGAGTAAGCAGAGTAGGCTCATGTAGGTTTCTCATATAGCAGAGGCAAAGAATTCCCGAGGCACAAGAAACATGAAGTGCAGCTGAGGTAGTGCTGTTGCTGCTGTTTGTTGTCAGAGCAAATGTCAGAACAAAGTCATAGGCCAAGAGGATATGAGGCAGGCATAGAAAAATGTGTCTCCCAGCCTTTTTTAACTGTCTCCATACCTCCAGCTGACCTCTGTGACCTAGATAACCTGAGTTCCCTTGCCATGTGACTTCTCATTGAGTGTTAGTACCAGGAAACATGGGAGAAAATCTGAAGGGTTAGAGGCGTTGGTTTTGCCCAGCTTCCTCTCTCCCTGCATTGCCACTATCTACTCCTCTTGGCTGAAACTCCTATTGGTTAGTCCTACATCCATGGCTCTAGCTCTCTGTATACTAAAGGTCACACAGCTCTTATGAGCAGACCTTCTTCTGTAGCTACAGCTCCCCTTAGGTTTTGGTGACCTCTTTTCATTCTTTTCTTTCAGGTGTAGAGTAGGATTTAGCTTTCTGCTGTCACTGATCTTTGGACTCTGCCCAAACCACTCTGAATATTCTTTTGTTAAGCATTCAGCTATTAAATTTTTGTGCCTTATTTTTCCTCCTAAACAAAATTGAGGTTTTAGAAGTAGATGCTGAGAAATTTGTGGTGGGGGGGGAGGTTGGTCCCTAAGAGTGTCCATTATTCTCATTATGATGGCTAGGACCAAGAAAAAGCTTACCAGCAGTGTAACAGTTTCAACACACTTAGAAAATGACATAGAGATGGAATTCCTGTTTTAGGATAGCTTTCAGCTTCAGTGGACCCCTATGCACAGATTTTGGGTTGTTGAACTGCTTCATTCATGCAGGGAGAGAGGAAGCTGGGCAAAACCAATGCCACTAAGCCTTCAGATTTTCTCCTATGTTTCCTGGTACTAACACTCAACGAGAAGCCAGATGGCAAGGGAACTCAGGTTTTCTAGGTCACAGAGGTCAGAGGTAATGCTTCATTTTAAATGTTCATTATATTATTTTGTTTCTTCTTAGAATATTAAGATCTTTTCAATACACAGAACTTAAAGCAATACAAAAAGGCATAAAGATAAAAGTAAAAATGTCTTTAAATTCAACCCCTCGTAAGTGAATATGGTTACCATTTTGTTGTGTGTTCCTTTGGGCTTTCTTAATGGGTCTATGAAAGCAATCAGAGCCTCACTTTTATGTTTGGAAGGAGGACACCAACTATAAAAAAAAAAGGATAGAGTAAGAGAAAGGAAGAATTAAGTCACCCTATTGCTGTGTACACACCAAGTCTGGATATATTTCTTGTTATTCAAAGACGTATAGAAAAGGTTAAAGAGAAAAAATAAATGAAGCAAAATAGAAAAGAAAAGAAGAAATATTTATAATCACCTCTGAAAAATATAACTCAAAAATCGACAGAGCACCATGCTTTTCAAAAATATTTTACATAGTTACGTACTTGTGACAACTAAATGTCTGTCATGAGGTAGTTGATAAATGTATTTTGGTAGATTCATTTAGTTGGATTCCAGTTATGTTGTTAGTAGAATAGCTAGAATGTTATATGCTGATATGAAATTGTCTTCAAGATATACTCAGGGAAAAAAACAAGCCCTATATAATATGATACCATTTATATTAAAAACATACTTGATTATAAATGAAACATTTCTGGAAGGAAATGAGAAATTATTAAAAATTTGATTATAGGAAAGGGTTTAATATTTGTGATAAGAGAGAGATTTGATTTTCACTTTTGGGGGGGGTCATATTTAATTGTTTTTCCTGTTCACGTATTATTCAACTAGAAGATTTACTAGACGGAACATAATTACATCTTATTTATGCACACGTCTTCGAGAAAACACAGAATCTTTGAAATGAGAGAGGAAAGTTGACATACAAGAAGTAAAAAGAGTTTTCTACGTAATTGTAAATACAAAGGGAATTGGAAAAAAAAGTTTAACTTGTAAAGAAATTAAAAATGTAAGGAGGAAATTGGATAAGTGGTTTGAGAAGAAGAAAAGGGAGGTTCATTAATTTGCTGGCAAATGAAGAGAATGTCAGACTCTTGTTAACTGGGGACATGACATAAAAACAAATATAAGAAGACTCTGAAGGGTAAAGAGAAGAAGACTAACCTGGGACACTGGAACCTAAGGAATGATGCAGTAGTTAGTTCTCCGGCTTTTCTTTTTGCCTCGTATATTCCAGACTTGCAGCTGAAGAAGGGGGAAGCCTAGAAAAGCCAATTGGCAAAATTATTTTGAAGTCCTGACAAAAGACTTATCCTCTAGTTAATGGACCAAGAAAGGGGCACCCTAGAAAGACAAAAGAATAAAAACTTTTAAATAAAAACCACTCTAGCCACACACCACAGAAATTCTGTGATTTCTCATCATTCACATTAACAAAGGGTGAATAAGAATTAGACTTGTACCCTCATCTCCTCTCTCAGGGTGGTGTTAGAGAAGGCTAAGTAGGGAGCTAAGACTTTTGTACCTGCTACTCAGTAATTAGGCCCCACTCACCCTGTGGTATCACTGATTAAACTTTCAATCCCAACTGGCAGTAATCAGGTAGCTCTGTCTCTCCTCCTAGAGGGAGGCCTAGTAGAGAGTTAGGACTTTTCACCACTACCCAATGGTAGAGAGGCCACATGCCCTCCCCATGATGTTAGTGGAGGCCACAAAGAACAGCTTTACACACACAAATTTGACAACTTAGATGAAAGGACCAATTCTTTGAAAAACACAAATTACCACAACTCACCCAATATAAAATAGATTATTTGAACAGCCTTACAACTATTACAAAATTAAACTTGTTATTTAAAAACTTCCCAAATAGAAATCTCCAGGTTTTCTTAGAGGATTCTAGCAAACTTTTAAAAAAGAAAGAAGATCAATTATATACCATTTCTTCCAGAAATTAAAAGAAGAGAAAATACATTCATTTTTTTTTTATTGTCTTTATTATTAAATCATAGCTGTGTTCAATAGTACAATCAAGGGGTACAATGTGCTGGTTTCATATACAATCTTAACTATTTTCATCAAACTGATTAACATAGCCTTCCTGGCATTTTCTCAGTTATTATAGGAAGACATTTGTATTCTGCATTTAGTAAGGTTTGCCTGTACCCTTCTAAGATGCACTGTAGGTGTGGCCCCACCAATTACCCTCCCTCTACTCCAACTTCCCCCCTCCCCACCCTACCCTTGCCCCTTTCCCCATATTCTTGTATTGTAGTTGGGTTATATCCTTCATACAACAGCTATAAATTAGCTTCATAGTAGAGCTGAATACATTGGATACTTTTTCTTCCATTTTTGAGATACTTTGCTAAGAAGAATATGTTCCAGCTCCATCCATGTAAACATGAAAGAGAGAAAATACATTCTAATTCATTTTATGATGCTATAGTTATTCTGATATCAAAAACATTAGGCAAAGTACAAAAAGATAACTATGGGCCAATATCCTGCATGAATATAGATGCAAAAACCCTGGCAAATAGAATTCAGCTAAATATTAACAAGAATTATATGTCATGAACAATCAGTTTTATTTCATAAAGGCAAGGATGGTTTAATATTTGAAAATAAATCAGTATAATTTATTGTTTTAACATGTTAGAGAAAAAGGTCACATGCTCATATCAAGTGATACAGGGAAAACATTTGACACTATTCAATTTCCATTCACCACAAAGACTTTCAGAATAAATAGAGGAAAACTTCTCCAATCCATTAAATATTATCTATAAAATCCCTATAGTCACCTTTACTCAATGATTTGATGCTTTCCTCTAAGATTGGGAAGAAGTTAAGATTTGCTGCTCTTACTACTCTTATTCAACATAGTTCTAGAAGTTCTAGTCAGTGCAATAAGGCAAGAAAGGGTCTAAAATGCAGATGGGTTGGAAAGGAAGAAAAAAAGTGTCCCTATTTTCAGATAACATAATTGTCTACATAGAAATCCTCAGAAATATACACAAAAACTCCTAAAATGAACAATGTTAGCAAATTTGCAAGATATGAGTTAGGCATACAAAATCTATTGCATTTCTATATATCAGCAATGAACACATGGAAACCAAAATTATAAACAAAGTACAATTTAAATTTGCTCCAAAATAAAGAGAATACTGAGATGTAAATATATTAAAACATGAATACAGAAGATTGTATTTGTAATACTGATGAAAAATCTGAATATCTGAAAAGACATACCATGTTCATGGATTGGAAGAATCAGCATAGTAATGATGTCAATTCTTCACAAATTGATATACAGATTTAATGCAATTTCCCTCATAATTTCAGATTTTTAAAGATATAGACAAGATTATTCTAATATTTAAATGAAAGTCCAAAGAACTAGAAGAGCTAAAGAACTTTAAAAGGATTAACTGAGGGGAAGCAGTCTACATAATTTCTACAGTAATCAAGAGTGTGTATTATTGTCAGAGGGATAGATCAATTGGCAGACTAGAGAACTCAGACATAGATCCCTTAAAATACCCCCAATTAATTTTTGTCAAAGGTGCAAAAACAATTCAATGGAGGAAAGTTATCATTTTCAACAAATGTTACTGGAGCAAATGGACACCCATACATAGACAAAAACTTAAGTCTCACACATCATATCAAAATTAACTCAAAATGGATCAGGGACTTAAATGTAAAATGTAAAACTATAAACTTTTGGAAAAAATCTTTGAGAACTAGGGCCAAACTTCATACTAAAAATATGATCCATGAAAACAAAATTGATAAATTGAACTTCATTAAATTAAAAAAAAACTTTTCTCTGTAAAAGACCCTTTTAAATGAATGAAAACACAAGCTACTGACTGGGAGAAAATATTTGCAAATTACATGTCTGACAAAGGATTAGTGTGTAGAATATACAAAAATCTCAAAACCCAACAGTAAACAAAAAGAAACAATCCACTTAGAAAACAGACAAAAGCTAAGAAGAGCCATTTCACTGATTGAAATATGTAGATGGAAAATAAACATATGAGATTTTCAATGTCATTAAGCATTAGGAAAAAGCAAATTAAAATATATACCTATCAGAATAGCTAAATTAAGAAACAGTGACAGCACCAAATTAAAAACTAAGAATTTGCTCCTTATGCAGCTTTGATAATATGACATTAATTTTCTTACTTAATTTTTTTTTGCTATTGCTTTTTTCTAATAACTGATTTGAATTTCTCTTTGACTTAGAGTTTATGAGAAGTTCAATATTGGTTTACTATCAAATGGTTTGTGATATTTTTCTTCTTCAAAAAATTTAATTCAAGAACCGGGTGTGGCGGGTCATGCTTGTAATCCCAGCACTTTGGAAGGGAGGCTGAGGCAGGTGGATTGCTCAAGCTGAAGTGTCTCTCTGTCACGCTGGGTAGAGTGCGGTGGTGTCATTATAGCTCACAGCAATCTCAAACTCCTGGTTCAAGTGATTCTCTTGCCTCAACCTTCCAAGTAGCTGGGACTACAGGTGCCTGCTAGGACACATGGCTAGTTTTTCTATTTTTAGTACAGGTGGAGTCTCGCTCTTGCTCAGGCTGGTCTCAGATTCCTGAGCTCAGGCGGTGATTCACTTGCCTCAGCCTTCTAGAGTGTTAAAATTACAGGCATGAGCCATTGCGGCTGGCCCTCAATATTAATTTTCTGATGAAAAAAGAAGAACAAATAGAATCCCAAGCCTAAGGCATACTGTTGAATATATTGACTGCAGAGAAAGTCACTTTTTGTGGGTCCCTGTTTCAGATCACTCTGAATGACTTATATATAAGCTAGGGTCTGAGTGTCTGTGTCTCCCCCAAATTTCACATGCTGAAACCTAAACGCCCATAGGATAATTTGAGGAGGTGAGGTTTGGGAAGGGGATTTGATCATGAGGGCAGAGCTGTCATGAATGGGTTTAGCTCTATCCACCATAAAAGAGGCCCCAGAGAGTTCCCTTGTCCCTCTACCATGGGAGGATGAGAGAAGAAAGTGCCATCTGTAAACCAGAACATGAGCCCTCACCAGACACAGAATCTGCTGGCACTTTGTCTTGGACTTCCTAGCTTCTAGAATGGTAAGGAATGGTAATGGTAATGTTATTTATAAGCCTCCCAGTTTATGGTGTTTGATTATAGCAGACCAAACAGACCAAAACAACATGCAATATCCTCAAGTCTTTTGATACTGAAAGGAAATGATGTGATATTTCTTTCTCTACTCTCAATTCTCCATCCTCAAAAATCACTTTTTCTGATTTGTGAAAAGATGAACCAAATTGAAATAGAAGCCTTCCAATTTCAAGACACTGAATAATTCAGATAATTAGTGTTTCCTTTCATGACTCAGGCCCAAGTCCTACTGCTGGTCTTCCCACTTACAGCAACCTAACATGTTCCTTATTAATCAGATAGTATTTCCAAAGATCCTGCTTAGAATGCTGGCTAAATCTTCTCATGTGCCTCACGCAAAAGACTGGTTTGCCTTTTTGCTTTTGTTTGGAAGGTCACCTTTATCAGAGCTGTAATTAATTCTTGCCAGCCTAATAGTGTTCCCTGTGAATCACATAGGTCTTGAGGGGGGAAAATTGATAATCTAATAATCATGGCAAAGTGAGACATCATCACCTTCTAGACCAGGTATCTGGCTTGCTTGTTTTTTTGGCTGATGCAGCTTGGTCTGTAGTGATGATTATTGCTAGCTGTGTAGAGAAAAAAAAATTAGTTCTTTTGGCTTTCTTTAGGTTAGCTGCATCTTCTGTCCCTGGTATCAAGTACAAAGGCAGATTCGGAGTCAGCTCATCCTCTCACCTGCAAGCAAAGACTTTTCATGCAATAAGATACAACAGCTTAGCTTGCATGAGGTTTTTGGGAAAAAGCCAAATATTCAAAAAACCATCTGCTTGCATTGCTCATAAATCACAGAAATGATTGCCCTTGATCTGCAGCCATTCCCCATTATAGAGGATATTGGATTCTAAAAGACGTCACAGCATATTGAAATGAGATGGTCTCTTCCAAGCAGAAAATTCCTCTTCACCATTACATTATTATAGTTGAGTAGGATTATATCATGTTAGTCCTCAAAGGCAGATAGGATCTCAGAGAAGATGCAGGTGGAGGGGTGGTTGTAAATTTTGTAACTAGCATAAAGGATGAGCTGCTACAACTTTTTATGCTTTGCTCCAATCAAATGCTGAAAGAGTTTGAAATGATTGGGAGCAAGAAGTTCTATTTCTGAAGACGTCTTTTAACTGGATGTCCATCTTGTCACCCATAACACCCTTTCTCACTAAGAGCGGAGACAACGACAGTTAATAGAATGAGTATAAAGAATGACTGTACTGCAAATAGCCCATGAAAGTTAGACACTGTTATTATTTAGCACTTGGAGAACCATCTGCAGTATACTTGGCATGGTACAAAGCACAGGGCATGACAGGATGTCTGGCCAATGGCTTTGATGATCTAAGTGAGACACAACCTTCTGAGCTGCTGGCGGAGCACACACAGACTTTGCTCATTTACCCTCTGCTGTAAGAGCCAGTGAAGTGCTGGGTCTGAAACACATGAAGCACTGGGAAATTCCTGGTACATTCTTTGATACCCAGGGCTCATTCCAGCTGGGTCAATCTGATAGCACGTGGTTTGGTAAACTAAAGGGGACTGGTTGCAGTTATAGGCTCATATGTGTTTTTTTTGTTCAGAAAATGATTGGAATGAGGGCTTTCTTATTCTGAGTTTACCATCTGTTTGAAAGCAAAAAAGGGCAAACTGGGTGAGGGGTATATAGGAATTCCCTGTGCTGTGTTTGCAGATTTTCTATAAATTCAAAAATATCCTGAAATAAAAATTTATTTATTTATTTATTTTTGTTTGTTTGGTTTTTATACAAATTTATTTAAAAAGTATCTATTGAGGACCTACTGTTGGGCCAGGTTCTGTTCTAGGTATCGGGGTAAAATTTGCACTCATGAATTTCCCTTGTAGCTAACATCTAGCTTACAAATACTATGTGACAAATGATTAAAGCCTTGCACCACTACAACTAAGGGAAAGGATGATGGGGAAAAATAAAGGAAGATAGTGGTTAAGAAAAGATGTTGGTGTGTCACAGACCCAGGTTTGCATGCCAGTTCTGCTATTCTTGAAATGTATTACTTTGAGCAAGTTAACTAACCTCTTTAAGACTAATTGTTTTCATCAGTAATATTACTACTATCTCATAGAAATCTTATAAGGATTAAAATAAATACATATGTATATTTTTATATTTCTATAGAATGATAGATATTCAAAGCAAACTTGGATGAGTGCTCAGTAAAAGGTAGCTACAGTTACTACTATTTGAGAAGATAACAACTCCATTCCAGAACAGACTTTGATAGGATGAAGAAGTTAATGCTGATCCAGTATTGAAAAACTAAAGTAAAATGTGACTCTATAAGACAGGGGAGGTCATTTCCCTTAGCCAGTTGGTCACCAGTTCCCATGGGGGACAGAATGAAAGGTTATACTGAAGCAACCCTGAGCACTGCGTGTGTGTGTGTGTGTGTGTGTGTGTGTGTGTGAGGGGACGCACTTCAGTTTGCAAGGAAAAGAAATAGGCTCCGTTACCTTAGGGATGGGGATTTATTTCAAGGAAACATGGGAAGTAAGGAAATACAGGGCCCTCTGCAGCTGCCCTGGGCTTTAACAGCCTGGAATGAGGTTCTCAGCTTTTCAGGTTATAGCAGCAGCTCCAGCAACGTGTGTGGATGTGAAGACTCATGTACCTCTCAGAAAGAGATGACGCCAGTTTCCTACTGTCACCCCTGCTCTAGTAAACACAGTCATCTCAACTAAAATTAAACATTTCCCCATTTTTCTGCATTTTCAGAATATTTCGCTGTCTACTTTCTATTGCTCCTTCCTGCAGGCTGGGTCTCCAGAGGTCGTGCGTGTATTATAAGGTCTCGGCTCCCTGGTGCAGCTGATCGATCCAGGGGTAGACACTTGACATTAGCTGGGAAAATGGTATTCTTTCTCACAGGAATTATACAATTGGAACTGATGGCTAGGGAGAAGCAACTGGGTTTTGTTAATAGTCACTCTCTAGAGCAGAGTTTCTCAGCCTCAGCACTACTGGTATTTTAGGTGGAATGAACCTTGGTGTGGGGCTGTGCTGTACATTTGGGCGGTCATCCCTGGCTGCTACCTGCTAGACACCAGTAGCATTCTTCTTCTGTCCTACTCCACGATTGGCTCCAGTATAAAAATTTTAAAAAATGTATGCCAATATTGCCAAATGTCCCTTCAGGGAAAAATCATTCCTGGTTCAGAACCATTGTTCTGGAACATGCTAGACAATATCTGGTTTGGACTGGCGGCACCAGCACTGCCTGGGAGCTACTTGGTTCAGAATCTGGTTCAGGAATGTGTGTTTTCCTGGTAATGACTTATACATACAGGCCAAAAGTTGAGAACCTCTTCTTTCTAATTTTTCCAGTCTAAGTGTGACTTGAAGATCAGCAGCATCAGATCATCCGAGAGCCTGTTAGGATAATGGAATCTCAGGACTAGCCCAGACCCAGGGGCAGCATCTTCTGGAAACTTGGGATAAATGCAGATCCTTTTTAACTGATTTATATATATTTTTTTCTAACTGATTTATATTAATCAGAAACTCTGAGGGCAGAGCCCAGAAATTTGGCTTTTAACAAGCCCCCCAAATGATTCTGATGCAGTTGAAATTTCAGCCATCTCTCCCATGGTTAAAATAATCTCTGGGATATAAAGCCTAAGGAAGCTTGGGTCCCATTCCAAATGATTTTTTTTTTTATTAAATCATAGCTGTGTACATTAATGCAATCATGGGGTACAGTGTGTTGGTTTCATATACAACCTGAAATATTTTCATCAAACTGGTCAACATAGCCTTCATGGCATTTTCTTGGTTATTGTGTAAAGACCTTTATATTCTGCATTCAGTAAGTTTCACCTGTACCCTTCTAAGATGCACTGTAGGTGTGGTCCCACCAATTACCCTCCCTCCACCCATCCTCCCCCTTCCCTTCCCCTCCCCCTTTGCCCTTTTCCCCATACTATTGTGCTATAATTGGGTTATAGCCTTCATATGAAAGCTATAAATTAGTTTCATAGTAGGGCTGAGTACATTGGATACTTTTTCTTCCATTCTTGAGATACTTTGCTAAAAAGAAAATGTTCCAGCTCCATCCATATAACCATAAAGAGGTAAGAACTGAGTGTCCAGCAGAAGGATTCCCCCTGTGTACTCATAATATGCAGCCAAACTTGAGAACCATTGCCAGAAAGTTAAGGTCTTAAATCTTTGCTGTTACTGTCCTTGGAGCTCTCATAGTTTCTTCACAACTCATGTCTTCATTGTTCAAGTCTTATTTTAATTTGTGAGCCACTCTTATAATCTTCCAATGTTTTTAATTAAGCTAGTTTATGTCCATTTCTGCTGCTCACCATCCTAATAGCCTCAACAAATACAGTCATTGTACTGGAGAACAATCATAGGTGATAGATGCTCAAGAAATATGTGAAGCTGGGTTATTTGGAGCAGGTCATTAGATTGTGTGTGTGTCGGCAGGGCTAGAGGTAGAATAACCTTTGTATGTTCTAGGATGGGAAATGATCAGCCTGTGGTATAGAAAGAGGATCTCTACTCACTGCGCTTCCTGACTGTGGGCAAAAGGCTACAGCTGGGAGTCTTTAGTAGTTAGCCCTTAAAGCAGCTGGGGTTGGGGGCACAGCTTGGGCAAGTCTCCAAGCATATGTACTATTACAGGTTCATAATATTGATGATGCCAAGGTGATGGTCTGGAAGAACAGGAAATGGGAGTTAGCCTAGACATTCTACAGAAACATGAGGGTTGATACTATGAAGTTTCTGAGGCTTGGATGGAGCAGGGGTGTTCAATCTGTGGCCCACAGCCAGCTGGCTTGTTGGAGTTTTTGCTGATCTGTGGCGTCAGAGATCACCAAAAGTATACAAAGGCCTTTCTTTTTTGCAATTAGCTTTCATTATTTGTTTATTTAATGTGTGGCCCAAGGCAACTTTTCTTCTTCCAGTGTAAGACAGAGAAAAAATAAACGTTGGCTACCACTGGTTTAGAGCATGTTGGGATGTCATTTCCAGAGAAAAGGAGAGATTTCTAAGCCTGGTGTCCCCTTCTGTGGAGAAGGAGATACAACATATGGCAAAGTGATTGTCTTCAGATTTTTTTTATTTATATCACATTTTGAAGAAGCATGTTATGCAGATCTCCGACTGTAAATCTTTCTGCTTTCATTAGGTTTTGTGTAACAACCTCAAGAGTCTCAGTACCTCACAAGTATTTATTGCTCATTCACTTGTGATGCAGTTGCCCCTGCAGCTCTAATCCCCTATGTAGGCAGGACTCAGGTGTCTTCTGGGTCAGGTGTCTTCCATTCCAGGGCCCGTGCTGAAGGAATGCTGCCTACTTGGGATAAGATGTTCTCTTTATGGAAGGCGGGCATGCAAGAGAGCAACTGAGAACACATACAGCTCTTAAAGAATCTTTAGGAGCTGGAATACTGTTACATCCACCTACATTTCATTGATCAAAGCATGTCACGTGATGGGGAAGCCCGAAGTCTAGAGCAGGAAAATATACTCTATCCACAGTGAACCAGGGCAAGAGAGAGGAGAAAAAGGGTTGTGAGTGGAAATCTGAAAATCTCCCAGAGGAAGAGAAAGATCCCTAACTCTGCTGCAGCGAAGTTGGCATTGCTCTTTATTCAGCCGTATGACTCACTAGCTCCTGAGTACTGTATAAAGCCCTGATTTACTATGGAGTCTGTGATAAGCTCTCATGGGACAATCAAAAGGAAATATCTAGGGTGGTGCCTGTGGCTCAAAGGAGTAGGGCACTGGCCCCACATACCAGAGGTGGTGGGTTCAAACCCAGCCTCGGCCAAAAAAAAAAAAAAAAAAAAAAAGAAAAAAAGGAAATATCCAGAGTTTAGGAGCTATGTTCTTTTTTTCTAGGTAACTGTTTCCTTTTATTATGGGATCCCAGTTTTCTAATGGACTCTGGTGAAAACAGAATATTTGTTCTTGGACAGCTATAGGGTTTGAGCTACTCATAAACTACTATGCTATTTGATGTGTCTATTTTTAAAATAGGTATGACTAATAATATTTCACCATCAAATGAAATCCTGAATTTACAAATTATTTGCACAATCAGGTCACACACACTCCCATTGTTTACACTGCAATAAATTTCTCAGTATATACCTGTCGCCTCATGAGTAGTTTCCTATGACCATTTGACTAAAACCACTCATGCCTAGAGTCTTGTGAAGTGTTGTCATGAAATGGACCCAGTTAGCTCTAGAGAAGAGAGGCCCTGGAAGACAGTGGAGAGTTTATGTCTCTTTGATACCAGAACACTGGACATAACTATTTGCTGTTTACTTTGCCCAAAAGGAAATTTGACCTGAAGTCATGATCTATACAGATTCTAGGCAATAGTCATTGTGTTGTTCTCGTTGGGAAAGATCAAGATTAGAATATTGGTGACAAGGAAGTTAAGGGATGGGTTGGTGTGGATGGATCTCTAAGAATGATTTGAGAGGATTAAAACAATTAAATTTCGGCTCGGCGCCTGTGGCTCAACGGGATAAGGCGCCAGCCACGTACACCTGAGCTGGTGGGTTTGAATCCAGCCCGGGCCCACCAAACAACAATGACGGCTGCAATCAAAAAATGGCCAGGCGTTGTGGTGGGTGCCTGTAGTCCCAGCTACTTGGGAGGCAGAGGTAAGAGACTCGCTTGAGCCCAGGAATTGGAGGTTGCTGTGAGCTGTGATGCCACGGCACTCTATCCAGGGTGACAGCTTGAGGCTCTGTCTCAAAAAAAAACCCAAAAAACAAAAACGAAAAAAAATTATATTTCATATAAACCTTTTAGAAGACCTTCACTTTAGATAATGCTTTTAGTAATTAGATAGACAGGAGGGCTGACAACTGTCAATCATCCTCCTTTATTAACCAGTATGATATTTAATCAGCAGGCTCATGAGAAAGGCAGGCATGATGGCAGAGATAGATGTTATACTTGCTATAGGCTCTATGGCTGAATGTCCCCTCATTGGATATTACTTGTCTACTACTATTGCCGGAAGCCCTATTTTTAATGAAAAAGCACTCAATCCTGGAACCCCATCTAGTACCTAACCTTAAGGGCGATTTGTAGATCCCAGTGACTTGATCAACTAAATTGGGACCCCTGCCATCAATGAAGAAATCAGATTTCTCATTATTAGAACAGATCTGCATAGTCTGGATTTGAACGTTCTGTTTCTTCTCTTTGTTCCTTTGCATCACCATCTGTGAGTTTCCTGAAGGTCATACACACTGCCAGAATACACATCTTACCTCTGATTCTCTTCACAGTGAAAGTGGCAAAGCGATGGTAGGATTCCTAAGGGATTAGTGGACACTAGTTTATACTCTGTCATTCAGAAAATGCTGGTCTCATGGATGATTCAGTGACCTGATAAAAACCCAGCTGTGCCATGAGCTGGCAGTTATCATCTTACAATTTTAGATGCTATTTTATACAACGTACTGTGTGGTCTGTACCTGTTATTGGCAGATTCGTAAAGAAAGGTCCAAAATGTCCCTCAAGTATCCCCTGGGAGTATTTATTCAAACATTATGAAATACCCTTGTATATGTCCAAGAATCTCTCCCCAGACTTTTTTTTTTTTGAAACAAAGTCTTATTCTGATACCTGGCTAGAGTGAGGTGGCATCATCATAGCTCACTACAACCATAAACTCCTGGGTCAAGCAATGCTGATGCCTCAGCCTCCCAAGTAGCTGGGATGATAGGCACCACTCCTGGCTAATTTTTCTATTTTTTTTAGTGGAGATGGGGTCTCCTCTTACTCAGACTGGTCTTCAGCTCCTGGTCTCAGTAATCCCCCAGCCTCAGCCTCCAAAGGGCTAGGATTACAGGTGTGAGCGAGCATGCCTGGAACTCCCCTCTTTTTTGCTTAAGTTTTTCATTTGATTTCATTTCCTTTCAACTACAAGGTTGTTAATGAATATACTCTACTGCTACGTTTTCTTTTAAAAAATAGCTATAAGAGAAGCCCTAATAATCATTTCAAGGCAAATAAATAGCTGATAATTTATCGAGAGTTTGACAGACATTTTAGCTACCAGTAGCCATTATTCTCTGCTTTGTATTCTCTATTTTAGAAAATAGAAATACTGATGTTCTGTAAGAAAGCAAGTACTCAGCTAAGAAAAATTGAAAAAAAAAATTACATTGGCCCGCCTCTTTTACAGTTGGCAATAGCTAAAGAGGGACATAGTTTCAGCAATGTAATATAAGTAGATGTTGCTTTCAGGGAAGCTTTTGAAAGGACATAATAAAACTCTTGCCCTTTGCATCCACTTATTTTTTCTGCCTGGAATGCAGTTGAAGTTGAAGCAACTATCTTGTGCCATAGATCAACAATGTAAAAGAAAGCTATTTGCTAAGGATGGCAGAGAGAAGAACAGGCGTTGAGGCACCGACGTCCTTGTGAAGTCCCTGGCCTAACCCTGGACTGCTTACCTCTGGACTCACTCTAATCAGCGAAAAGTGTACCCCTCTTTGATTAAGCCATTATAGTTCAGGTCCTGTTCCCATCTACTGAATGCAACCCGGAACTGACATATGTAGCTTCTCTTCTTTTTATTACAGTTTCAGGATTGAAAAAAGAAATCTTTCTATTTCCATGTGGATGGCAGAGCTGTGCAGGTGATTTGAGGATATTTAAAGTATAACTTATAACCATACTTATAAGTGTTCAAGTCACTAGTAAGTTTTGTTAGGATTGCTATAATTTTATACAACAAAAAGGAACATGGATGAGGAATTTAGGGCAAAGTAAATTTTGATCTGTCAATTCAGGGCACATTTGTTTTTCTTTAATTTATTTCCCCAAACAAGTAAATTACCTCATTATTTTAAAGTATTATCTTTTTTGTTAGCAGTAAATTCTGTCATTTCCAGGGAGTGTATTTTTCCCTCTAACAGTGCTGGTGGATTTGTGCTTTCCCTCCAACTCTGCAGAACTGTCTGTCACTTACCTTCAGGAATATTCACAAGTGCTTTTATAAGTAGTTGTTAGTCCACTATGAAGATTGTTTTTTTTAGGGCTGACACAAGGGTCTTGTCTTTAGTTTCTCTTTTTGTACGTGGCCATTTGGGATTTTTCCATTCTAGTTTACAGGATTTTGTGTCAATGTATTTACCATGTCAAAACCAGAAATGCAACTTCAGGAGCCCCAGGCGCTAACCCTGCAAAGTCTAGGCCAAAATCTGAACAGAAGTTTGAACCTCATAGAATCCTAGAGTTAGAGGGGACCTTTGGGATTATGTAACTTAAACCTTCATGTCAAGATACCTAAACAAAGGCTCAGAAGTTAGGACCTACCCTGCCCTAGACAGGGAGTGTCAGGGAGCTGGTAACAGAGTTTTAATTTCTGAGAATAGGACCATATTTTCCAGCTTAGTGCTCTAAGACCTTAGCCTTCTTTTTCCTTCTCTATTCAGGCCTTTTTTCTTCATGATTGTTTTCTTTTTTAACTCCTTCCCATGTGACCATTTACCGCTAATCGTACTTGTTTTGAACTTTTCTTACTTATGCCAGAAAGGATGTACATATAATTGTTCAGACATGCTGCATTTGTTTTCCATGTATCTGAAGTCGACTAATTAGGAGTCAGAAGTGGGCTGATACTAGGATGCTCCCTCTCCTGGGGCTACGTTTCCTTGTCAGTATCATGACAGCTTTCTTTTGCATGGAGAGCTCAGAGTCTTGCCAAGAGTTCCCTTCCTTTGCATCATCATTCCTCCCTGTATTATACGAACTATTATATTAGTTTCCTAAGGCTGCTGTAATAGAAAGACACAAACTCACTGGCTTAAAGCACACATTTATTTTCTTGAAATGGTTCGCTAAGCTGAAAATTGGGGTGTCAGTAGGTTGTGAACCCTCCAAGAGCTCCAGGGAGAATCTGGTCCTTATTCTTTTTAGCCTCCAGTATGCCTTGGCTTGTGGCCCCTTTTTCCATCTTCAAAGCACATCCCTCTGATCTCTGCTTCCATATCCACTAACATTGACTCTCTGCCTGTCTCTTACAAGGACATTTCTCATCTCAACATCCTTAACGTAATCACATCTGCCAAAATCGCTTTGCATGTAAGTTAAGTTTCATAGGTTCCAAAGGTCAGGGCCTGAACATATTTGGGTGCTGTTATTCAGCCGGTCATACACGTGCACTTGTGTGGGCTCTAATGTGTGAGTACATCCTCTGAACATGGCTTTGGTCCTTAGATGAAGGTATTTATATAGACCAGTCAACGTATCTGCCTGCATTTTAACATTTGTTCAGAGAAAGATGATTCTGTTTTTGTCAAGATGGCAGAACTTTGCTGTGTAAACTTCAGACCCCTTACTGGTTGTATTTTCTGTCATAAGAAGCAGAGAAAATGATTCCAGTTTGAGGAGAGGGAGAGAGGGAGAGAGAGAATGAATGATTTGAAGAACATGCAGCAGAAAGTGGGTAGGAGCCCTGTCATGATCCTAGTTCCCTCCTTGAGGCCCATCTGAGTCTCTGCTATTACCTTGGTCAATTGGTAACTCTTTCATAATTTCTGTGAGACACCTTCATATCTTAACAACTAATTCCTTTTCTTCCCCAACCCCCCAGATCTGGTTTTGCCTCTCTTGATTAAGAATCTTAACAAATGCAAGAATACTGAGACAGAGAGACAATATGGCTGTTTCTAGATTAGAGAGGCCGGGTCTTGTAGGTAAGAATATGACTTTGCATTTATTGAAACTGGATTGAGTAGGCTGAGAGGTGACTACTGGGATGTGAGACAGAGCTTCTAGGATGCTTTGTTGAGGTAATATTCTGGCTTTGGTAAATGGTACAAAAAGATGTAGGTGTTATCTAGTGAAAGCTAGTGATATTTGTGACCAAAAATTTGCAGGGAAACTTTTGTGTCATTAAAAGAATAGTTCTTTCTGAAGGACTGTTATGTAATTTCTTTTTTTTTTTTTTTTATCTGTACCAGAGTGTTTATTGCAGCCCAATTCGTAATCGTTGTGAATTTTTAAAATATCACAGGATTTTGTAACTTAACTTTCAAAGATATTCACTGACTCTACTTAATATTTGCATTTTAACCTGTGGTCCTTGTTTTTACTTTCTCTATATAGTCATCTCTCCATCTTTTATTAGAAAGTTATTTTGTAAAACCACCAACTGTGCAAACTAAATAGAAATAATTCATTAGCCATAGATAAAAAACATGATGTTTAAAGACTTTGGGGTGACATAGTAAGGGAACAAACAAATTTAATTAAAATAGACAAACAGCTATGAGACAAAATTGTTTACTATTTCTTTTCCATTTTTGATTGGATTTCAGATCCATTTTTTGATTACTACATATCATTTGATAAGAAGTGAATATAAAGATAGATGCAAAATTTTCTTGTAGCAGAATTCTACTCATTAAGTGATGTTGATCACTGGAGATAGAGAATCTTCTTAAACACCTGTTTCTGATTAATTTTTCTAAGCTACATTATGCTTTAATGATTTTCCTTAAAAATTACATGGAACATAACATGATCTCTTTTAAAAAATTGCAGAGTGGGTCTTCATCGATAAATTATATGATTATCTTGTATACACATAACAACTAATATTATCATTTGTTCCTTAATAATGTTTTAACAGCTATATTGAGAGCCATCTGACATACTATAAACCATTGGGTAAGCTTTCACATTTATATGCACCCATAAGACCATCACCACAATCAAGAAAATGAACACAAACTAACTCTTTGATTATTAATTTTTTTTTTTTTTGAGACAGAGTCTCATTCTATCACTCAGGGCTGAAGTTTTGTGGCATGATCAAGTCTCACTGCAGCCTTGAATTCCTGGAATCGAGCACTCCTCTTGCCTCGGCCTCCTGAGTAACTAGGACTACAGGAACACACTGCCATGCCTGGCTTTATTTATTTATTTATTTTTAGTGATAGAGTCTCCTGATACTGCCAAGTCTAGGCCCAAACTTCTGGGCTCAAGTGATCCTGCCACCTTGGCCTCCCAAAGTGCTGGGGTTACAGGCATGAGGTGCTGGATCTGACCTGATGGTTAAATCTATAAGCCAACTTGGAGTACGGCTTTGAGTGAAATTGGCATTTACATCAATGAAATTTGGGCAAAGCAGACTGCCTTTCACAATGTGGATGGCTCTTATCCAATGAGCTGAAGTTGTGATGAGAACAAAAAGACCTGCATTTGACCCAAGAGGGAACCCAGCAGACTGTCTGGGTCCCCCCTTTGCACCATTGGGTCCCCTGGTTTCTCACTGAAATGATAGTGCACACTCGTGGTTCTCTCCTTGGCTTAAACCAAAGATCTGTCCTCTAATTACGTCTATCAAATCCACATATGGAATGTATCCTACTAGTTCTGTTTGGCACTGAAAAGTGGGGTACTGCTGTAACAAAGAACCAAAGATGGTGAAAAGTTCTCAGGTGCTATTGCTTTATCGTGTTCTGTAGAAATTAAAAGTAAAAAGTGACGAACTTGGATATTTAGCTGTGAGATTTCTAAACAAATGGTTGAAAGATGTGCCTAATTTCTATTTGCTGCTTATGGTAAATTGAAGGGATTATTAATTAAAGAAGAATCAGACTTGAAGGTTTGGGAAATTCAAGGGCATGACTTGTAAACTTAATTATCTATGAACAGAAACCAGGCCTAGAGATGGGATTATACCGGTAGAAACACTGCCAGCTTGAACTAAGGGTTACAGAGACAGGGCAGAATCAAGGCAGGTTGGCAGGCTTCTTAGAGTCTACAGGATGGGGCAATAGAGCTATTTGTGGGAAAATATGCATTGTTCTTCATAAAGATGGAAGAATAACTACTAGGGTGACTCTGAGGTCACCAGTGCTGCCATTCTCATCACAGTACCAAAGCACTCAAGCCCAAGGAGTTGAAAGGAGCAAGGCTGCTTCCTTTTTGGTTTCACAAGTCAAGCCAGTTTATTACTTGGTTTCAGCAGGCTGAGTGGCTGCCATCCAGCGCTTCAGGAACAGGGCTAGCTGCCCAGAGGCACTGTGGTAGGACCACCTTTTACCGCCTTGATGATGATGCTACTACCTCAGTGCGCCCAGAGGGTAGAGGATTAAGCCAAGACATTCTTCCATGGTATACATACACCACAATTTGTTAATCCATTCATGGGTCTATGGGCACTTGGGCTGCTTCCATGTCTTGACAATTATGGATAGGGCTGCAATAAACATTCTTGTGCAAATGTCTTGAGGTAGGACTTTGTGGTAGGACCACCTTTAGGGACTGGATGATGATGCTACTACCTCAGTGTGCCCAGAGGGTAGAGGATCTGAGCCTTAAGACCTAATGGAATTTGGCTTGTTAGGTTTTGGACTAACATGGGATCTGTGACCTCTGTCCTTTTTTTTTTTTTTTCAATTCCTCCGTTTTGAATTCAAATGTCACCACCCATTGTGCTTTGGAAGCATGTAGCCTGTCTAGTTTCACAGGTACACAGCTGGAGAAGGACTTTGCCGCAGGAAAAATCATACCTCACATTCCACCCACGTCTGATTCCCATATTTAGATGATGCTTTGGTCTTAGAGTTGATGCTTTTGAGGCGATTGGAGGGTGGACACATTATACATGTGAGAAGAAATGAATTGAGGTGGGCAGGGAGTAGGATGAGATGGACTGAATTATGTTTCTCTCAGATGGAAACCCAACCCCCAATATGACTGTATGTGAAGATTGGTGTTTAAGGAGGTAATTAAGGTTAAATGCTGTCATAAAGGCGGGGCCTTAATCCAACTTGACTAATGTCCTTATAAAAGGTAGAGACAGTGCGAATGCAGGTGAACACAAAGGAAAGACCAGGTAAAAACAGCCACAAGCCTTTGAAGTCCAAAGGTCTCAGGAGAAACCAGTCCAGTCAACACCTTGCCCATACTATGAAAAAATAATTTTTATTATTTAAGCCACCTAACCTGTGGTCACTTAGCTAGCAAGACAGATGCTGTAACTCAAACCCAATTTTACTGACTCTGTTGACTCCAGAGCTAATAATCCCTAAGTATAGCACGTACCCTATTTTTATTTTAACTTTCTACTCTGTATAAGCAAAGGCCTACCAGAACGCTATCAGTATTTGTATTTTTTCTATAAAACTGATTTTTCATTAGATCAAAACTGTGTATATTATTGCATTTATGGGGTATAATATTCTGATTTTATATACAATTTGGAATGTTTACATCAAACTGGTTAACATAGCATTCACCTCACTTATTTAATTGTTGTATTTAGACATTTATACTCTACTCTTACTATATTTGACATGTACCCCTGTAATATGCACAATAGGTGAGGTCCCACCAATTACCCCCTCTCCAACCATCCACCTGCCTCCCCTTGTTCTCCTGTTCTCTCCTTCTTTCTGGGCTATAACAGTGTTTTGTCTTTTGTATGAAAGTGTGGGTGATTATATATTGGTTTCATAATAGTATTGAGTTATATATATATTTTTTTCCATTCTCAAGATACTTTACAAAGAAGAGTACGATCCAGCTCCATCCATGTGAATACAAAAGAGGTAAAGTCTCCATCTGTTTTTACGGCTGTATAAAATTCCCTGGTATACATACACAACAATTTGTTAATCCATTCATGAGTCTGTGGGCACTTGGGCTGATTCCATGTCTTGACAATTATGAATAGGGCTGCAATAAACATTCTTGTGCAAATGTCTTTGTTGTAAAGTGGTTTTTGGTCATCTGAATATATACCTATTAGAGGAATTGCAGGATCAAATGGCAGGTCTACTTTTAGTTCCCTAAATGTTCTCCAAACTTTGTTCCAGAAAGGACATATTAGTTTTCATTCCCACCAGCAGTGTAGAATTGTTCCCTTATCTCCACATCCACACCAACATCTGTAGTTTTGGGATTTCGTTATGTGTGCTAATCTTACTAGATTTAGGTAATAGCTCAAAGTGGGTTTTGATTTGCATTTCTCTGATGATTAAAGATGATGAGCATTTTTTCATGTGTCTGTAGGCCACGCACATGTCTTCTTCAGAGAAGCTTCTGGTGAAGTCTCTTGCCCACAATGAAATGGGATCACTTGTTTTTTATCATTAATAAATTTGAGTTCTCTTTGGATTCTGGTTATCAGACCTTTGTCAGAAACATAGCCTGCAAATATCTTCTCCCATTCCAAGGGCTGTCTGCTTGCTTTACTTGCTATATTCTTGGCAATTCAGAAGTTTTTATTTGCTCAGATCCCAGTAATGTATTTTTGGTGTTACTTCAATTGCTCTGGGGGTCCTCCTCATGAAGTATTTTCCCAGGCCAATTTCTTCAAGTGTTTCCCCTGTACTCTCTCTAAGAATCTTTATAGTTTCATGTCTTAAGTTTAAATATTTTATCCAGTGAGAGTTAATTTTTGTTAATGGTGAAAGGTGTGGGTCCAGTTTCAGTCTTCTAGAAATTGCCCACCAATTCACCCAGCACCATATGTTAAATAGGGAATCTTTCCCCAAATTTATGTTTTTGATAGGCTTATCAAAAATTAAATGATGATAAATATCTGAGTTCATATTTTTGTTCTCTATTCTGTTCCATACATCAAAGTCTCTATTTTTGTGCCAGTACCATGCTGCTTTGATCACTACAGATTTACAATATAGTCTGAAGTCTGGTAGTGTGATTCCTCTCGATTTGTTTTTATTTCTGAGTAATGTCTTGGCTATTCAAGATTTTTTATGATTCCATGTAAAACAAAGTAATAGCTTTTCCAGATCTTAAAGTATGACAGAGATGCTTTAATAGGGATTGCATTAAATTTGCATATTGCTTTGGGTAGTATGGACATTTTAACAATGTTGATTCTTCCCAGCCATGAGCATGTTTTTCCATTTGCTAACATCTTCAGCTATTTCTTTTCTCAGAGTTTCATAGTTCTCTTTATAGAGCTCTTTCATGTCCTTTGTTATGTAAATTCCCAAATATTTCATCTTCTTTGGCACTACTGTAAAAGGAATAGAGTTCTTGACTGTTTTTTTGGGCTTGACTATTATTGGTATACATAAAAGCTACTGATTTGTGAGTATCGATTTTGTATCCTGAGATGCTGCTGTATTCCCTGATCACTTCTAAGAGTTTTGAAGTTGGGTCCCAAGGGTTTTCCAGGTATAAAATCATATCATCTGCGAAGAGTGAAAGTTTGATCTCCTCTGACCCTAATTGGATACCCTTGATTGCCTTCTCTTGCCTGATTGCTATGGTTAAGGCTTGCATTACAGTGTTAAATAGCAGTGTAGACAATGAGCATCCTTGCATAGTTCCTGGTCTGAGTGGAAATGTTTTCAATTTTACTCCATTCAATGTGATATTGGCTGTGCCTTTGCTATGGATGACCTCTATCTGTTTAAGAAATATCCCTTCTATACCTATTTTCTTAAGTGTTCTGATCATGAAAGGATGCTGGATATTATCAAAAGCTTTCTCTGCATCAATTGAGAGAATATGAGAGAATCATATTGTCTTTGCTTTTTATTTTGTTATGTGATGTATTATATTTATAGATGTATGTATATTGAGCCAACCTTGAGACCCTGGGATAAAACTCATTTGGTCATGGTGTATAATTTATTTGATGTGTTGCTGGATTCTGTTTGCTAGGATCTTATTGAATATTTTTGCATCTATATTCATTAAAGATATTGGTCTAAAGTTTTCTTTCCTTGTTGGGTCTTTTCCTGGTTTGGGGATGAGGGTGATATTTGCTTCATAGAATGTGTTGGGAAGTATTCCTTCTTTGTCTATGTTTTGGAAAAGGTTATGTAATATAGGTATTAGATCTTCTTTAAAGGTTTGGTAGAATTCTGATGTGAAACCATCTGGTCCTTACTTTTCCTTTTGGGGGGATTTTGTATAGTTGATGCTATTTCAGTGCTTTATATAGGTCTATTCAGCATTTCCAATTCTTTCTGGCTGAGTCTAGGAAGTTGGCATGCTTCCAGGCATTGGTCCATTTCCTTCAGATTTTCCTATTTCTGAGAATAGAGCTTTTTATAGTATTGATTAAGGATTTTTTGAGTTTCTGAGGTGTCTGTTGCTATTTGGCCTTTATCATTTCTGATTGATGATATTAGGGATTTTACCTTTATGTTTCTTGTTAGGTTAGCCAAAAGTTTATCAATTTTGTTAATCTTTTCAAAAAACCAACTTTTTGATTCATTGATCTTTTGAATGATTCTTGTTTTCAATCTCATTTAATTCTGCTCCATCTTGGTTGTTTCTTTTCTTCTGCTGGGTTTGGAGTTGGAATGTTCTTCCTTTTCCAGTTGTTTGAGATGACCTATTAAGTTGTTGACTTCCTCTCTTTCCCTTTTCTTGAGGAAGGCTTGCAGTGCTATAAATTTTCCTCTTAGGACTGCTTTTGCAGTATTCCACAGGTTTTGATAATTCATGCCCTCATTATCATTTTGTCCTCCAAATTTGATAATTTCCTTCTTAATCTCACCTATCACCCAGCTATTATTCAGCATAAGATTATTTAGTTTCCATATCTTTATATGAGTATGAAGTTTCCTGTTGTTGTGATGGTCCAAGAAAATACAAGGAATAATTTCTATTCTTTGAAATTTACTAAAGTTAGACTTGTGATCTAAGATGTGATCAATTTTGGAGGATGTTCCATGGGCTTATGAGAATAATGTATATTCAGTTTTATTAAGATGAAATGTTCTGTAGATGTCTGTTAAGTCTATTTATTGTAGGGTCAAGTTTAAGTCCAGTGTTTCTTTGTTTGGAAGATCTATCCAACGTTGCCAAAGGAGTGTTAAAATCTCACACTGTTATGGCATAGGAAGTTATAAAATTATTCATATCTGTTAGGATTTCCTTTATAACCTGAGGAGCATTCTGGTTGGGCACATAAATATTAATAATTGAAATCTCTTCATTTTGAGTGTTTCCTTTGACAAATATGAAGTGACTATCCTTATCTTCCCTTACCTTTGTTAGTTTAAAGCCTAATGTATCTGCACATAATGTTGCAACACCTGCTTTTTTCTGATTTCCATTTGCCTGAATTATAGATGTTCATCACCTCACCCTGAGTCTATTTTTATCTTTTAAGGTAAGATGAGATTCCTATATTCAGCAGATATCTGGTCTGAATTTATGTATACAGTCTGCCAACCTGTGCGGTTGTCTAAAGAGAACAATTTAAGCCATTCACACTAATTGAGAGAATTGATAAGCCTGGTAATGTTTTGGGAAGACATTTTTAATCCTTTCACCACTGTGGAAGTTGGGTTTTGTTTAAATGTTTCTGAGTGAGTTTACTTTGGTGGTGGTACATTGTGATGGTCATTGTGCAGGATGGGTTTGACAATATCCTGAAGACTGTTTACTTACAGCAATTTTTTTCAGCATTTGTATGTCATTCAAATATTTGATTTCTCCATCCCATATGAAACTCAGTTTAGCTGGATACAGGATCTTAGGCAGAAAGTTGTTTTGTTTTAGGAGATTGAAAGTCTATGATCCTCTTCTGGCTTGGAAAGTTTCAGCTGTTTCAGCCAGCTTCATCTGGTTACTTGCAGAATTTCCTCCTTCATATTAACTTTGGCAAAGTTAATTACAATGTGTCTAAGAGATGCTTTATTTGGATTAAGCAGTGCTGGGATTCTGAAACTGTCTGCTATCTGAATTTCTGTATCTCATGCCATGCTTGGGAAATTCTCCTCTAATATATCTTGGAGTAGAGCATCAGTGCCTTTAGGACCATCCTCTTCTCCTTCAGGACCATCCTCTTCTCCTTCAGGAATTCCTGTAAGGTGAATGTTTGGTCTTTTGGAGTGGTCCCACAACTCTCTCAGGGAATGATTCATTTTTGCTCTCTACTCCTCTGCCTCTTTGAGTATTTGGGAGCATTCAAAAGCTTTGTCTTCAATATCAGAGATCCTTTCTTCAGCCTGCTCCATTCTGTTACTGAAGGATTCTACTGTATTTCTCAGATCTTTAAGGGCTGCAAATTCTAGCCTCAATGTATCTAAATCTTTGGAGATTTTGTCTTTGAATTCATTGAATTTTTGAGACAACTTTTGGATTACTCCATAAATTTCTAATTCCCACTTTACTTCCATTCTATTAATCTTATTTGCCACCCATATTCTGAACTCGATTTCTGACATCTCAGCCATTTGTTTATGAATGGCATCTTCTGTTATGTCTTCTTTATGATTCCTTGGGGGAGTTGATCTACTCTGATTATTCATGTTTCCAGAGTTTTTCTGCTGATTCTGCCCAATGATTATTTTTTTCTGTTTGGCTAAAGAAGCTGGTAAGGTGGAATTGAATCGAGGGCTCTTGGAGATGTTGTTAACCTCCCCTTTACCAAAGAGCTGGGACTGGTGCCCGTGGCTTTTCCCCTACAGCTTTACAAAAGTCCTGTTCAGTACTGCAGTCTGAGACTCTGGGGACTTGCTTGGTGTGATATGGCTACATGGCTTTGTCTTGCATTCAGCTAGTCTCTAATCCATCCTATTGAATCAGTGGCTTTGGGCTGACATCTTAGCTGGGGAGAAAAACAAGCAACTAAGGCACCCCGCCACCCAACAGGCAACAACTAGAAGAGGAGAATCCAACCCTCCCAGGTTGGATTCAACACAACCAGGGCTCAACCTTGGAGGGTCCTGGGTGATCAGCCCAGGTCAAGAGTTCCAAACCAATTGTCTAGGTCAGCACAATTACTGATCAAGTGGGAGAGTTCAAAGGTCTCCATCATCCAGACTGTCAGGGTCCACTGGCAGCTCAAGTGTGACTTGCTCCAGTGCTCAGTGAAGTCAGAAAGGCCTGCCCAGAACTAGAGTTAGTCCACCTTCCCCACCTTGCACCTCAGCCCCGCCCAGTCACTGGTAACCCTGCAGGGCTGTGACCCAGTTCCCTCCAATGCACAATTATACCAGAGATTTGCCCCTGTCTGAGTCAAAGGGGAGTCAATGCCTCCACAGCAGGCTGTTGCACTCTGCGATCTGCAGGCAGGAGGAGCTCAAGCCTGATTTCCTCTGTTAATCATTGGAAACTGGGGAGTGTTCCACCTGCATCTGTTCTGAACTGGGGGTTACTATTGCAGCTGTGATTGTCTCCCTCAGAGACCACACCTCTGCCATGGCCACACTCCTCCTCTAGAACCCCTGTGGGGTGAGTCTGGCTCCTTTGGGTGACCCATAGATTTGGGGAAGTGTCTCTCCCAAATTTGACCCCCAAGGAAGTGTGCTACCACAGGTCATGGTGCAGTCGATGGTGGCATGGTGGGTGGGGGTGCCACCATGGGTTGGAGTTATGGCTGTGGTGGGTCCCTGCACTAGGCACTTTTGCTGCCTGGGCAAGTCCCCCTTCCCTTGAGACTCCCTGCTTCTACTAGAGTTACAGTTTCAGCACAGCTGGGCCACAGCCCATGAGATACCCAGCTCAGAAACCACCAGGTACATCAGGTTCTGTAGGGGGTAGGTTTCCAGACAGTGAGGAGAGGGGGGATGGGTGGAATGGGAGTTCAGGAAGGCAGGGGAAATATTTGTTCACCTTTTATTCTGGGGAAGAGACTGCCTTGGATTGTAGTGGGATCATTCTGGAGAAGGAGTCCTGGTCTTCAGCCCTTCTCTCCTGCGGGGTGAAAGAAGAGGTCTTCTGTTCACTGCTCACTTGTAGAGAGCCCACAGCAAGCCACTATCTTGGGGGGGAGATGGGACAGACTCTCATCCTTTTGGGGATGGGTTTTATACCTGAAATTTGCTTCTTTGGAGTCCCAGCTTGCCTTAGCAGGGATGACATGAACTTATCAATCTTAGCTCAACTCCTGACCTCTAGCTTTATAGGGTTGGTTCTGTCCATTAGTTTCCCTCTGGATGGGAGCTTCTGTTGAAACCTGGCTGCATTTGGCCATCTTGCCTCCTCCTCTATAAAACTGAGTTTGTAAAAGGGTTAGGTAGGCAACTTTAATGTTCTTTTTGTGCTCATTTCAGTCTGCCTAGAAAAAAATAATGAACCTTTTATTTCTATATGAGCTCTAAGAAGAATGATTTTAACTATGTATTTTCATCTGTCTTGTTTGACATTGAGATTTATTGATGCTTCTCAATTTACAGTGGTGTTATATTCTAATAAACCCATGATAATTCAAAAATATTGTAAGTAAAAAATGCAATTAAGTCTGTTAAAACTAAAGTCTGGGGACATCTGTGATAAATTTAATAGAAATTTCAAAAAGTATAATTTCCTAATAACTTAATGGTGTATCCATGTTTTTGTTAAAGTATGTATTTCTGGAGCCCCGGAACTTTCTTATCTGTGAGAAAGAATTCTATTTAATTCTATTTCTCTCCAATATCCAGAAAAAATTTTAGAAAAATTTAGAGCCTCTTTATCAAATCATAGAAAAATCAGAGGAAGCAAAATACTTAAATATGATCATATTATTTATCTTGTACCATGGTCCATAAATAGTCCTAGAAGAAACCCACGAAAAGATTCCTTCCATAGAGTAACTTACAATAGAGATGAGTTAGAGGAAAGAATATGTAAAAGAAAACAAATTAAGGCAAGACATATTACAATAATAAACTAAAGGTCACAAGAATGCAGAGAGGAGAGAGTTAATATGTGAGCACATGATCTGGGAATTCTTTGTGAAAAAGTGGGATTTGACCCAGGTTATTTTTAGAAATGGCATAAGTGGGCAAGCCAATAAACTTTTTAGAAATGGCATAAGTGGGCAGAGCCAATAAAAACTGATTTATGATGTTTATAACTTATCATACTCATTTTAACTGGCTGATCTATCATTCAGTTGAATGCCAACTGAAATAAAGAAAGAGAGAAGATTGCAGAAGCAAGGAGAAAAATAGTGACCACACTTTTGTCAAGTAGTAAATTCTAGTACCATATTATCCATGTTGTTGTAGTTATTCAAATGAAAACAACTCTTTAAAGTCTGTTGGAAAGTATAGAATAAGGCATTTCAGCAAATGAAGTCAGCAAGGCATTTCTTTGCTTCTTTCTTTATAACTCTCTGGGCTATCATCTCTCCCCGTCTGGCTTATTACAATAGTAATCTCAATGGCTTTCCAGTTTGTGAGTTCTGGCTTCCAATACATTCTACTCATAACCACTGTGAGTAGAATCTCCCCCAAACACCCATTGGTTTATGTCAATCTTTTGATCAAATGACCTAAGGCAACATTTGTAAGAAATATTATGATAGTTTGTGCAGATTAAAAGTTGTTCCCTAAAAATAGGTTTTTGCAGCCAAAGATATTTGGTAAACTATTATTTAACAACATTCCACTTTTCTGTGCTGTTTGAATTGAATCTTGAAAGTTGAGGTGGAGCGATAGTGTAGCATGCATTTACTTTGGAACATCCATTTGGGAAAAACTGACTTACCAAATAAAAGCAACTTTCTTTAGCTTTGTATGTGTTTCTCTCTGAAATCTGGCCAGTCTCGAGGATACCCATGTGACTTTGGACCATGGCTTTGGATTTCTGAGGTCTGAAGATGACCGGACTAAATATTTTCCCCTTTGGCTTTATATTATATATTAGTTTTTATCCTCTGGGATTTGTTTTTATGCAAAGTTTAGCTATATCATTAAGATAGACCTTGGTGTTACATTGTCCTAGAACATAGCCATATTTCTGATGTAATGATGCTTGATTTCAGGAATTATTCTTCCAGTATGTATTTGAAAGCATGTTCTATGATTATCTGTGGCTTGAACCTTCATCGTCTGGTCTCTGTATAAACTATGTTGTCATTGTTACTGAACCAGATGGCCTCAGCATTTCTCTCCGCTTGACTAAACTTTAACTAGGTTTCTTCTAGGCCCAACCTTGTCCTCGACCCAGTCGTTACAGAATGCAGAAGGTCTAATCACAGTGGTCCCTCTCTCTCTTTGATTAGAGGAGTGATTTAAAAATAAAATATTGTTATAAATTCTTCTGTGCCCCTTTGAAGTTGAAATATTTAAAAAATATGATTTTTACAACCTAGGACTGTCTTTCTCAAGGACACAGGAAATGTCCTTTGGGTATGTAATCATTGAAGAAGGCAGCTCCCCTATCTCCCAGTCGCTGTAGGAAGGTAGGACCCTAGATTGCCTTGCCTTAAGGTGTCTAATTAAATTATCTCCTATCCTGAAGTATAAGGAAGTTTACTTTTCCTTTCAGGGAGGACAATTAGCACATGCAAATGGGCTATGGACCCCCACACTCCAACACTTAAAAACTTTCCTCTCCTTTTCAGCAGAGTTGAGTTTGGACTGCGTTCCAGTTATTCGTCCCTATTACAACAGCCTTGAATAAAATCTTTCTTACCTTTCTAAATTTGTCCAGTTCCATGTGTTAATTGGCAATATTTTTTTCCCTTTTCTTTAGTATTCTATTTGTATTCCTCAAATGTGTCTGACATGAGACAGCATGGGCACTAACAGTATATTTTGCTCTTTTAATATATTTGTTAAATTATTGAATTTAATTTAATTTATTAGTTCTGGTAGGTCCTTTTCCAATTGCAAAATTATTTGATATTTTGCATATTTTTATTATCATTACTTTTTGTTATTACTTTTTACCATGCAGCAAAACATTTACTGATATTTTGAACAGCTTCAGCTATTACTAAAACTGGCAATTTCAAAACTTAAATTGGGGCAAATTGCTATATGCAGAGTAATGCCATCACTTGGCCCTGTGAATGTAAGGCTGAGGAATTAACAGTCACCCCTCAGGGGCAGGACTACATGCAGGGGCAACTCTTTCTTCTAGTGCTTGCTTGCAACGATGAGCCTCTTTGGTCAAGGGGGATTCCTTCTTTGTCCTGGATCTTAGCCTTCACTTTCTCAATGGTGTCACTGGGCTCCACCTCTAAGCTGATAGACTTGCCCGTCAGGGTCTTCATCAGGATTGTATTTTGACCAGTTAGCAAACAAGAAGAAGCTATGACTCTCTGGTCAAGTCCGGCTGCCCGAATGTCAGCCGACATCCTGCCGACTGAACGCAGTGCATGGCTGCTCTGCAGATCCAGTTGAATGAATTGGATGTTTTGTATCTTATTTTTAATTTACCCAAGAGGAGAATGTGATTTTTTTTCTAAAATTTCAAAACCTGACTTATATATGTTTGACACATAGATTCATCTTGTTTCATTTTCTTGAAAAACTTGTTTATCAATTAAATACTACAATTCTTTTTTGTTCTTGGCTTTAATATGGATAGTTCCACTGAGGTCATTAATTCTCCCAAATACAATGCAGAGATTCTTTTTAATATTGCTTCCTTTTTCCATCTTATCACTACACTATTTTAAACAGTAAATCACTGTTATTGAGGACTTATCCTTTGTGAAATTGTTCAGCTTATTCAGGAGTGAGTACTAAGGGGAATAGGGCGGTATGCAGCCAATTTCTTGCCAAATTTTTCCTACAGATTTGTTGAATTCCATCTCCTGTTGGTATGTCTGGTCAAATAGGCATTTGGTTCAGATGAGAGCTTCGTTTCTAGGCTTCTAGTGATGAATAACAACCTTGGAAAAAGTTTCATCCACTGTGAACATCCATGGCTTACAGAATTTTAATATTGAATTTGTAGAAAGAACATAGTTGTTGACATCAAATGTTCTCACTTATTATTCCTTTGTCTTTCCTTTGGTTCACTTACTGCTACAACATGCTCCTTTTCCTTGTACATTAGAAATCGTGGTCATTTTTGTGGTCAGAAATCTCTTGCTCAGTCTCACTTCCCTTCCTTTTTTATAGAATAAGGTTGAATCTGCATATATCTCCCACTATTGGCGCCCAGCCTGGAAAATTTAGTACTGCTCTTCATAACATTCCTGTCTACCTTTTAAACTCTTTCATATTTAGTATTATAGGCAATATTTTAAAATCACAAAATGCTTCATCTCACTCTACATTTTCTATTTTCTAGCAGACAACCTTTAGAATTTCAAGTATGGCTTTGCCACCATAGTTTCTGTATATGTGTAGTTAATGTCCAATTTGAGGTTATTTTCGTTCTTTTGAAGAGTGTGAAAAGATTAATGCATTGAGTACTATGCCAACTTTCTTGGAAGCCTTCCCAAATTAGCATTAAAATCACATTCAAATTTTCTCTGTGCAGCAAACAAAACATCTGATCAATTCATATGAGGCATGATTAGCACCCATTTGCCTAATCTCTTTTAATAATTTGACAGGTTAGCTCCTAACTGGTCTCTTTGCTTCAGCTCTTGTTTGCCTCGTTAGTTTATTTTCAGCAGAGCACCCAGAATTATTCCGTTAAAATGACAGTCAGCTCTTGTTACGCCTTGCTCAAAATCTTTTGAAGCTTCCACTTCACACAAGGCAAAGTCTGAGGTCCATGTTTCAAATTGCAATGACTTTCACAGTCTGGGTCCTTCTTTTATTTCTCTAACCTAATTTCTTACACATTCTGTGTAATCCACACTAACTACATGTTTCAGAAAAACTCAAACTATGTTTTTCCCTCTGTTCTCACATCACGACTATCATGAACACAGAAGAAGTCTTCTGTGATCAAATGTAGGGGATTGTTCTCTACCAACAAATAATTGATCTAGTCTGCAAAGGACACCAGGTCGGCGTCCTCAATTCAATTTCTGTGATATCTACCTGGAGATAGAGTCAGATGCACAAGCTGAAGGCTCCACCTTGTGTCCAGTCACAAGTTCCAATGTGCAGAATTTCTGACCAACTGGCTTCCAATTGGGGTTTCTGTGACCCCTCTTGGGATTAGATTAATTTGCTGGAGCAGCTCACAGAACAGGAGGAGATGTTTACATATATTTAGTGGTTTATTACAGAGGGCATTTTAAATAACACAAATAACCTGATGAAGAAACAGCTAGGGCCAGGTCTGGAAGGGTCCCAAGTGCAAGGGCTTCGGTCCCTGTGGAGTTGGGATGCACCACCATTCCAGACCTGGATGAGTTCTTGTTCATCCACCTGTCCACCTCCACACATTCAGCTCTCCAGAAGCTCCCCAGAAGCTCCCCAGACCCCTTCAAATTCTAATGGAAGCTTCATTGTGTGCATTTTTCCTTGAGGACATAGGGCAGGACCCTTTCTGAAATGAGAGTCTTTTGACCCACAATCAGAAAGGAGGGGAGGTGAGTAGAGTCCTGCCTTGGGGCAGGTGAAAGAAGGGCAGGGCAAGGTCAAAGAGGTTCTGTTTCCTGAGGCCCATCCCTAAGTCCTAACACACCTAACATATAACGTAAGGCAAGAACCATGAACAAAAACATATATATCTATATTGTAATACCACAAAGAGCCCACCTGTTTTGTTGTTGTCTGAAAAGCCCAGCTTTGGCTCCCCTCAAGTCCTTTGCACTGGCTTTTTCCCCAGAAAAGCCTATTCAGATTGAGTCAACTAAACTTCTCAGACTTTCCAACCACCCTACCCAAAAGGTAACATCCCTGCTCCCCTGTATTCACTAGAATCTTTCTCCCTTTTATTCCCCTTAGAACTTACTAGTGTCTAATAATCTGTTTATTTTACCCATTTATCTTACTTACTGTATTCCCCATGAGCCACTAAGTCTCCTGTGGTCAAGGCTTTTTGTTTGCTTTGTTCACTATTGCACTCCTAATGCCTAGAACTGTGTTTGGTTGTGAAGGGCTTAATGTTTGTGACCCCTCAAATTCATGAATTAAGGCCTATCCACTCCCCTCCCTAAGAGATGGCATTAGGAAATGACACTTCGGGGAGGTAATTAGGCTTTAGGTGAGGTCACATGACTAACACTCCCGTGATGGTACTAATGCCCTCATGACAAGAGGAAGAGATACAGATTTCTCTGTCTGCCACATAAGGATGCAGAGAGAAGGGGACATCTGTGAGCCAGGAGGAGAGTGCTTACCCGAACCTGATCACATAGGCACCTGACCAGTACTATGAGAACGTAAATACATGTTGTTTCAGCCATCCAGTCTATGGTTTCATCCCTTTTTAAAAACACTAACCCAAGTGTCAAGTTTGGCAAACTTTTTCTCAGTTCTTGGTATGCTCTTGGCCAAAGAATGACCATACACAACAAAGGAAGGCTAGCACAAGGTGAAAGTTATCAAGGCAGAGAGAAAGATAGGATTATATAGAGAGGGTAAAGCAAGATATATATGCCAAAGATGATGAATGGACCCCTTGTCATAACAAAGGAAAGGACATGGTTATTTTTATGGTATCCAGAATGAATCTTCCATGTGGTTCAGATATTACTGGCACCATGGAACCATTTTGATGGGCATTTAACAACAGGAGGCTAACAATAATTAGCCTCAGGTTGTCCTAGCTCACCTTTCAGACTCTATGGAACCTACAAAGCTTGGCCTGCAGGCTAGAGAGTCCTCTGCATTCATTTGCAGTTAGCAGGCTAAGTTCTGATTGGTGGGCTTTGCCTCTTCCCAGGCCTGGCCATCTCTGGGGATAGGATTAAGGTGGGGCAGCATCAAGACTGGCCCCACCCTCTACTTCTTCCCATATGGGGCAATTGCTTGAAGCCAAATCAAAGTGGGGAATTACCAAGTTGGGGCTTCCACCCTTCGTCCCCCAGGAGAATCAGAGGTCTTAACTATCTGGTTAACACACTGGCCTATGGTAGATGTCAATAGTTGAATAAATACATAAATAAAAGTCTGGAAAGAAAAGAGCCTGAAAGCTTGGATCTGAGGGATCTTATGTCCAAGCAGGAGGATTTAGCTGCTACCAACCATTACTATAATACATGCTATCCAATTTCCTTATAAATGATTTAAATCAATGACCTGGAAACTCTAGATAGAGGGTTCAATTCAATATTTACTTATTACAATGAAACACTACAGTATATTAATTGTTAAATGTGGTAAGTGTGGGCTGTAGAGCAAGAATTTCTAGGTTGAATCCTCAGCTTGGGCACTTATTACTACCTTGTACAAGTTAATTGGTCACTTGGGTCATCTGTAAAATGGGTAAAAAAATAATAATAGTGCCTACCACAAATAAATTACTGTGAGGGTTGCATAAATTCATATGTTAGAGCATTTAGAAGAATTCTTGGGATAAATTTAGTGCTCAATAAGCATTAGATACTATTACTCTGCAAAGCTCCTTAGTTTCATTTTGTGATTAACAACGATGGGCCTCTAAGCCTGATAGCTACTTCACTTGAGGTCAGGAGCTCAAAATCAACCTGAACAAAGCAAGAGCTAGCCTCTAAACTTAAAATTGAAAAAATTAGCCAGGTGTTGTGGCTGGCGCCTGCAGTTCCAGCTAGTTGGGTGGCAGAGGCAGGAGGATTGCTTGAGCCCAGGAGTTTTAGTTTGCAGTGAGCTATGATGACTCTACTAGACTCTGGCCTGGGTGACAGAGTGAGACTCTGTCTCAAGGGAAAAAACGTGTTCGGGATTAATACATGTAAGGTATATTATGTTAGGATGAAATAACCCATAATGGTGCACTTTCTCCCTGCTTAGACCAACACTAAAACAGTTTCAGCATAGGGAAGCCATTAAAAAATAAACATATGTAATGATACTCAGATGCTAAAGAATACTCAAGCACTTGTGGGTAAATTCCAAGTGAAGAAATACCTATTGAATGCATGTGCTTTAGGTAAAGTCTAGTAAATGCCTGCATAAACCCAGCTGTGTTTAACATATCATAAAGACATCACACCACTTTTACAAGTTAATTTTTTGCCTTCAGATGCTGAACAAAATCCCAAATAAAACTCAAAGTTGATACTTTTGTGGTCGAAATGGAGAAACAGTAGCATATTTCCATTTTGTGGACATTTGGTACATCAAATCCCACTTTCAAACTTATATCTTCAAACTTGTATCTTCAAACTATCCTCTTATATATTTCAAACTATATCTTCATGATATTGTAAGCAATTTAACATTTGTCTACTTGATTTGTGTTAACCAAAATTAACCATCTAAGGAAATAGTGTGTAATAAAGTGAAGAGAAGATATTTTAGGGGACTTTCAAGTTTTCTCCCTGAGTAATGCAATTAATCTTGCAAAAATCACTCTGCTCTTTACCTACATAAGAACTTTAATTGTCTTAGTTTAGGCTCCTGATTCCTCCCCCTTGTTTTCATTCTCTACTCATGAATTCCTGTCTGTTTATAGAACTTGATATGCATAGCATCGTTGTGTCTTTAACTAACACATTATTCATATAGAAACGAAATTGCTTTTACGCTTGGGAATATTTATCCAAAACACCTTTCATAAGAAAGCTTATTTCCTTTCATTAGGATGTCTGAATATTAAATAATAAACAGAAGATTTACTTTTAAATGGCATCACTTAAATATTTCTTATCTTTTTAAAAGGATCTTGGGAATGCAAAACTGATTTCCAGGCCAGAGATTTATGTATTTATTTTCTAATTAGTAGATATTAACATTTATTATAATACCCAAGCTGAGATTCAGTAGCACCTCACCCCAAAACTATCACATTTTCAGATGCTTATGTAATGTCGACAAGGCTACAGCCAGTTGGTTATATATATATTTAAATTAGTCATATTTTATATCAAGTAGATGTAAGTATATTTTTATATAGTAATAACGTTTATGCATGAACCTTGATCAAATCCCAGTTCTCAAGCATCAACTTCTTTCTAGATTAGCTGAGTGCATTGGGCCTATATAACCATTAGCTTTTATTGAAAGATAGATGAATATCAGTCCCTACAGAATAGTGAATTAGCTCTTGCCTTGTAGCAGAGATTTTTCCTGCTTTCTCTTCACAATGGGATTCTCTTAGCCTTCCTTTTTTCTAATGCATCCAGAGAGTAGAGTGGCAGTCAGAAGAAGAAAATGAAATCTATTGAAATAAAATCATCAAGTAGGCATGGCTCTGAGCCTCTCACAGTAGGGTGACCTGACATGATTAATCCACAATGATAAAAGTGACTCTTTGGGGATCTCTGGCAATTTCTCTGAGTATTGAAGTGTACATGTTCTCAAATAGAAGTACTAGCTGTCATCTATTGAAAAGACCAAGAAAAATTTACGTAAAAGGGTTTAATATCAGATGAGTAGATAGAAAAAAATGTTCCATCATTTTTCAACCTTTGTCTTTTAAGATATTGTATCCTTAAAAACACATTTATTTACTTAGATAATTTAAGCCAGAGGTAAGATGATGGGAAAGAGATACTCTATGAAAACTTATCATGGAAGTTAACAAATTAGTAAATCTTATAGAGAAAAGAAGCAATAACTTGTTTTCTTACCTGGAAAGAGTAAACTTAGTATCACTTTGTATTTTAAGGTAATTTTTCTGAGATTATTCAGAAGTAATAGATCATGATTTTACTTAGGAGTGAATTAGGAAAAGTGGAAAAGATGCTAAGAACATACAGAAGTTTCATAAACTAGACATTAGTAGAACCAAGGTGTATTCAGGCCATGGACTTTCAAGAGTCACTAAATATAGTTCCACTGCCAGGTGATATGGGGAAGGATTTCAAAGACCTTTTCTCCCATGCTAAAAATAAGAAAATCAAGAAAAAATAAAAGTTAGATGTCACATGTCACCTCTGACACTTCTTGCTGGGCCCAGGACTGACCAGGTCTCAGGCTCAGCTTAACTAGGTTCCGGGTGCAGACTGCTAAGTTACCTTGCTCAGGTTCAGTTTCTCTTAGGTGACAGAGGGCTGTCTACTTTAGCAGGAGACAGAGAGAGAGAGAGAGAGAGAGAGAGAGAGAGAGAGAGAGAGAGAGTCTTAGAGAGAGTAAAGCAGTCTTCTTAGAAAGATAGATCTTAGTCTTTAGCAGAGCTTGGTGATCTTCAGCAGAGAGACCCCGTGCTGGTGTTCTGCAGGCAGGAGAGGAGACCGAGTCAGAGTAAGCGAGCTCGTGATAGAATGCGCATGCTCCTGACTGCCTTCTCCGCCAGCCTAATATAAGGCTGATCTCATGCCTCTCAACACCGCAGGTGTAGAGACTGCCAATTCACCACTGCTCTCATCTTGTGAGCTCTCATGCTTGTTAGAAGAGCCAAATCCCTATACAGGTATTTCTTATAACTCTTGCTACTAGGCTATATGGGCTGCAACAGTTAGACTTTTCTGTGGGAATAAGAAAAAGCAGCATTTGTAAAGAAAATATGGTAAATTCCAGGAAGAAAACAGCCTTCATAATGAAGCAGAGTATAGTGAGAGCTTTTATACAGTTTTTTTTTTTTTTTGCAGAAAACGCATTGAATTAATAAAGAACACTCTTAAATCTTTTATCCAAGTTTCCACTTCAAGAAGTGAAAAAAACAAGGTCAAGTTAAACCTAAATTAAGCAGAAGAGGAGCTATTGCATGCAAATTCTCCCTTAATAAAAAAATGTTTTAAAATTCTGGTTGAATATTTTCTTGCCCTCTCATCACCTTCTACCAAATTGAATATTATCTTAAGGAAGGGAATACAGGAAGTGAGGGGCTAAAATAAATGCTCCTATGTCCTCCCTCACTGCTTTATCTTTTATTCTCTAAATGATATTTGATGAGTTTTCATCTTTGTACTAAGCACCAGATTCCATTAATCTAAGATTTTTACACCCAGAATGTTTAAGGTCTGAAAAAGACACTACTCATGAACCCAGGGACCCTTCTAGTCTGTCCAGCTCACACCAGCTTATGGGTTGCAACTTACATTATTTACACAATGTGTCACTGAGCGTCCCGGATGCATGGCCAATGACTCAAGTGGTTAAGAAGCCAGTCCTACGTCACTCCATTGTCTCTGGAAGTAATTTGTTGCAATAGAGAGTGTTTCAAATACAGTTTGTTGCACTGTCTGAATCCGACTGCTATTCTTTTTTTTTTTTTTTTTTTTTTGATACAGAGCCTCAAGCTGTCACCCTGGATAGAGTGCTATGGCATCACAGCTCACAGCAACTTCCAGTTCCTGGGCTCAAGCGAGTCTCCTGCCTCCACCTCCCCAGTAGCTGGGACTACAGGCACCCGACTACTATTCTTGATGTCTCTGTCAGAAACTGTCCCGTGATCTCAGAGTGATGAATGTGGATTCTGCATGCACATCCCAGTGATAGATGAGAAGGAAAGGCCAGAGTGTGAAATACCCATGCACTAGACTATATACTTTAAATGTTTTCTTGAAAGCTATGGGGCAGTATTACAGTTTTTAAGTAGAAAGACAAGTTCAGTATAGCTTTAGGAGAGATTACTGACCGTAACGTGAAGAAAGGCTTAAGAATAAGGATATTAAATGTAGGCATATCATTTTACGGCTATTATTTCTTTCATTCATGAAGGCAAGAGGTGCTAAATTAAAATAGTGTAGTGGATTAGAGACCTGTGAGAAATTTTAAGGAAGAAGATCTGAGAGTTGACTTTGGAGGTTACATACAAAGCATCCTCCTAAGATGATTTTTGGGTTTCTGTGTTGAATGGCTGACTTGATGGCACTGCCATTTTCTAAGATAAAGTGTAAAAACCATCCTTTATTTAGGGTTGGGGTTAAGTTCAGTACGGGACTATTGAGTGTCAGATGAGTAAAGGATATTTCCTGGAGGTTTACAGCAAGTAGCTGGTTATTCCCATGCAGAGCAGAGAATGGTGGGCTAGAGATAGGTGTGTTTGGGAAGTAACCTGCTTGAAACACGGAGTGCATCCAAGGCAAATGTGGAGTATGAATAACGGTGGAGAAACGAAGAAACACTGAACAGTTTAGACTTTTAAATGAGTGGCAAGTCCATAAAAGTCGACTTGAGCAAAAAAAAGGCCAAAAAAGTCAGAGGAAAACCAGAAATGTTGTAAAAGCCAAAGGAGAAATGAGCAGACACAGAGTTAGTCAGTGCTGCACACCAGCTGCTCATCTCCCCACGAGAATTATGAAAACAGTGCCCATTCAGCCCAGATCAACACCACAACTAGCTGTAATGTTTGTGTCTCCCCCCCAAAATTTACATATGAAATCCTCACTTCCCATGATATCAGGAAGTGGGATCTTTGGGAGATGACTAGGTTATGAGGGCATCACACTCATGAATGAGATTAATGCCTGTATGCAGAGTCCCCAGAGAGCTCCCTGCTCACTTCTGCCACATGAGGCTGTAGTACACGACCGTCTGGTCTAGGAAACAGGTACTCGCCCTACACCAAATCTGCCAATGTCTCGTTCTTGGACTTACCAGCCTCTAGAACTTTCAGGGATAAATTAGTGTTGTGTATAATTTACCTAGTTTATAGAAATTTTGCCTGAATAAACTGCCAAACACTTAATGCATCATTTGGTAGGAAGTTAATATTTGAAAGGACGTAAAAATAAGACATACTTACCATGGCTTGAACCCAAATGACTCCATAAGCCTTCATCCTCCTTAATAAGGCATTAGGTTAATATGCCTAAGTGGTGTCTTCCACATACCACCATGGCCCAACATCATGGGCAATTGCCACCTCCAATTCACAGAGGACTAAGTTAAAATTCAGAGATATTTAATAAACTGCCTAGTTTCTGATTAACAGAGGCAGGATTTGAAGTCAAGCCTTGTTACCTTCAAGCAGTTTTCTATTATATCTTGATAAAGCATCTCTCCTATCTCTTGCAAAACGGGGACCTTGATAAAATGGCGAGAGAGACCCAAACTTACAATTTTACCAAGGTCCTCATCTTGCAAGAAGAGATGGCGAAATTGATGTCAAACATGTATCTTTTTCCTTTAGAAAGCTGAAAAAATATAGAAATAAATAAATAACAACTATACTTATTGAGTTAGCTATAGCTTTGCTATAGCACAGATAGTTTCAAGTATTTTACATATAGTCATTCTTTGATTTTCCCAGCAAGCCCATGAGGTAGGTATTATTACTGTCATTTCAACTGTAGGGATGAGGAAACTAAAACCAGAGAGATGTACTAGTGCATCCAAGTGCATTTTCATAGCCGTGTCACAATGTATAATTCAAGTTCAGGAAGTCCAGCTCCAGTGAGTGGATTCTAAAGAGCCAAGGCATCATCAGTTTTCACTGAGACCTGGGAGAGCCTCCTACACTCATCTGCCTCAAAGCAGTGTGCTGATGCAGGTGTTACATTGCCTGAAGTTCATTATTAGAAACTTGTTCCTTGGGGATAAGCTTTGCTTATTGCCGATGTCAAATCACTTTTACTTTTATGCAAATTGGATTTAAAAAGAGGGAGCTGGTTATGGGGGGTGGGAGAGTGTGGGGATGGCATATTTAACAAAGAGGTGCAGGGGAGGGGGAGGCCGGGTGGAGGGAGGGCGATTGGTGGGATCACACCTACGGTGCATCTTAGAAGGGTACAGTTGAAACTTACTAAATGCAGAATACAAATGTCATGAAGGCTATGTTGAACAGTTTGATGAACATATTTCAGATTGTATATGAAGTCAGCACATTGTGCCCCCTGATTGCACTAATGTACACAGCTATGATTTAATAAAAATTAAAAAAAAAAGAAGTGCAGAGGAGGGACTCAATGAAGAGATAAGGGAAGATTTTGGCCTAGGGCTTTCAGAGTTTCTCATAAATGGACAAGAAGTGAGTAGCGGAGCTCAGCCCCAGAATTCAAGCCTCAATTCTAGTTTTTAATCTACCCAATAGAGTGAAACTTCTTTCCCTTTTTATTTGTTCTGCTGCTTAAATTTCCTAAACGTGGGGGCATATTTATTCACCTTAATTTAATATTCTGCTTGTGAGACTGGATTTTGGCATACCATGACTAATTAGTTTGGTCTCTAGGAAGCAGAATAGCAGAGTCCACAGCTCCACAAATTTCGGTTGCAAAGTAAAAGGAAGCTCATGAAATCTGACTGGTTGTTTACAGTTAACTAAGAGAGGAAACGGTCTAATTTGCCAAATAAGAAAACATGGTCTGTCTCTTCAGTGTTCATCTGCTAAAATAGAGCATGAACAAATCCTATTACCAGTGCTCTGAAAACGATTCAGCTCTATGTTTTTTTTAAAAAACCTCTTTTGGCCATTTGGGTTTTCTTTGACACTCCCACTTGAAAAGAAAAATCAAGGTTTAAGACTTCAACCCCATCTTTTGAACACCTAATCACTCTAGGAAAAGATTTTTCTTGAAAAGTATTGGGGAAAACTGAAAGTATCAATTAAAAACTATAAAAATGAGTTTGTATCTTCAAAACATTTGCTCTGTATAATATCTAACACCCTGGCAAACAGAAAGACAGGCTCCTAAGTGGATAAACAATATGTTACAGATCTTGAAACTAACATCTTAAATTGTATCCTTGATTTGAAGGTCTATATTTTCCAGGAAAATCATTGTGTATTCCTCAAGGAGTGGCAATGAAGTTAAAAGAATACATTGCATCTGTTGTAGTCATATAGCAGAAAAAATGACTTTGTAGCAATGTTCCATGTACCAGAAATTATAAACCTTCATAAGAGCTATCCCTCCTATAGTCCATTTACACTTTCCCACTTAGTTATCTTTATCCTCTTAACATTTAAAGATGATGTCTCACTGGCCTGCACTCTCTCCAGTTCCATAGGATGGCAAAAGCTATCTGGGAAACCTCTGGGCAAGAACAGGAAGAAGAAGGCCCTTCCACTGGCCCTGAAAGGTCGGCCGCCCTTTATGTCCATACAAAGGTGCACAGCCAATAACCCAACGTTCTCCCAGCCTCTCCTTGGAATGAGGCTGGGATTTCTTGTTCCATTTAAGCTGTTATTACTGTTAGTGTTCTTGTTGACATCTCTATCCTTCTATAAACAAGTTAAAGTTTAATGGTGTGAAATAAAGTCAACAAATTACTACTGACATATTATAATTTTGAAATTGGTGATGCCAATATTTTGAATTGGAGTGTTCACACAGAATCCTTGTCGTCTTCATGCTTAAAATAATTCAGTGGCTCCCTCTTGCCTGTAGGATAAGGTCTGAATGTCTGAACATGGCATTAATGCTTTTATAATCTATCTGCAGCCTATTCCTCCGGTCTCATCGCTTCCATTATCTCACGTGACCTTCTATTACTGCTCCAGAAAACATCTGTCTCTTCCTTGAATAGATGTGGACTTTGACCTCCCTGACTTTGTGGATATCTTCTGCTAAATAAAGTCCTCCTGTGATGTTTCACAAGGAAAGGAAGAGCATAGGTTCTGTTATCAGATGTTTTTGGTTTAAATCCATATCATGTATTAGCAATGTGACTTCAAACAAGTTATGAATCTATAAAATTAGGAAAATAATTATGCTTCTTTTATACAAAGACAAGTGGAGTCAGCTCTTCTAATGATCTTGGAAGGGATCTTCTCCTGTGATGTTTTTGTTCTAAGTTAATCACTTGTTTTGTCATTATTTTATTTATACATTTCTATTACTTTATTAATTTACTCAGACCTTATCAATTGGAACATTATTGGCATTTGTGTCTTGACTTCATTAGTATCTGAAGTAGATTATAAATAGAGTCTTTCGATGACTGACTAAATTTTATACCACATATAGCTACAGCAACATATGTATTTTTAAGAAAAAAATTAAAGAGAACCATATTGCTATGATTGTGGCATTTAAAATATCAGGAATCCCTATGCCAAAAAGTACTAGAAGGCTAAGTGTCAAGCAGTTTGGAGTTACCTCAGTGTTATGGGATGACAAGTGTTTTTTTTTTTTATTTCCTTCTTTTTGGTCTTCTGTAGTTTGCAAATAATTTACAATTGTGTAATATAAAAATGGTGTAAATATTGAAAATGCTCTTCTTTCAGGCCTCACCATTTCTGTGATTTAGCATCATTTGATACAGCTGATAACTACTTTACTAGAAACACTTTCCTCCCTTGGCTTTTGCGATGCCACCTCTCCAGTATTTCTGTCATTTATTCCTGGGTCTCATTACTTGTTCCTTTTTTTCTCTATTAGACCACTAAATGTTAGAGAGTACCGGGGTTCTTTTTTAGGTCCACTTCTCATTCTAAATGCTTTCATCAAGGGAATGCCATGGGCATCCATGTTCTCCCATATCATTTATAATCTGAATGCTGTATGTCTGGGGCCGTGGCACTGCTTCTGATTTCAAGACTCTCTATCTAACCCTCTGTTTGACATTTGGATGACTCACAGTCACCTCAGACTTAATATGTACAAAACCTCTCCTCTTCCCTGTAAATGACACTACCTTTCACCCCATCAAGCTAGAAACTGGGCAATCATCCTTGACTTTCCTCTCTCCCTTTCCCTCACATCCACCTTACCACTTCATACTGTTGCTTCACCCTTATAAATGTCTCCCATATCTATTCACATTATCCCATCCTCATGGCTAATACTGTTTTCTAAGTTATAAACATTTCTATTGTCTTAATTTAATAGCCTTTTAATTGGTCTCCCTGAATTTTTTCTGAACATGTTTCTTCTTGAGTTATCAACAAAACTGCCATGACTATCATCAAACATCATGACTATCGTCAAACATGAAGTCCTACAATGTGTTAAATTCTGTGCCAAACACTGTAGACATGATGGTGAATTCAATTTTGAACATAGCTCTGGTATGGATTAATTCACAGCCTGGCAGGGAATGACAGAAAGTAAAGGGGACAGGAGAAAAGACAGAGCAATACAATACTTGATTGATAACTATTTCATATTAGTTAAGTGTCTGTCATGGTTTGGGACCACAATAGTCTATAGGCAACTCTAATTTTATCTAAATGTTGTTAATCAAACTCATTTTTGCACCCCCAGATATATGAGCACCTGAAGATGTATTATTTTATTGACTCTTTATAACCCTGGGAGAAGAGAAAAATCATCTCACTTTTTATTTATTTATTTTTTTTGAGACAGAGCTTCAAGCTGTCACCCTTGATAGAGTGCTGTGGCATCATAGCTCACAGCAACCTCCAATTCCTAGGCTCAAGCGAGTCTCCTGCCTCTGCCTCCCAAGTAGCTGGGACTACAGGCACCCACCACAACGCCTGGCCATTTTTGGTTGTAGCCGTCATTGTTGTTTGGCGGGCCCGGGCTGGATTCGAACCCGCCAGCTCAGGTGTACGTGGCTGGCGCCTTAGTCCGTTGAGCCACAGGCGCCGAGCCGATCTCACTTTTTAAAGATGAAAGATTGATGTATCTGCAAACAAAAGATTGCAGAATCAACCCATATTTCATTTGACTTGAGTTATAATTGTCTTTATTCAGAGCAAGAGTCTACACCTTTTGCATGGGTGACACGTGAGGTGAGTGATACAGTTCATAGATAGAACGGGAGGCTGCTTTATGTCGTGGGTTGTTTTTGTGGACAAACGATGTGGAAGCTGCATGTTCATAGTTCAGGTGGTGATTTGAAACATAATTTAGTAAAATCTTAAAGCTAATGGGAACGCAGAGATTATTGGAACCAATGCTCCAGTCGTAAAGAACAAAAAAACTTAAGTTGAACCGTTAGGAGATTTACTTGACTGGGATTACACACTAAGCCTCTGGGCAAGCTGGGACCCATATCTGACTCTTATAAGTCACAATCCAAAGCTTATTCCAACACACATTCCTCCCTGTTATGTTTCAGGGCTCTTTGTCTTAATAAAGGACTCTCTATACATTTCTTTAAAATTGCAAGCTTGTTGTGAACTATTTAAATACATTGAAGTATTGTGAAATCCAAACCAATTGGCTTATTTAAATCTGTCTTGGAATTTACATGTTTATATTGAGGAGAATGATAATTGACAAAGTCTTTTCAAGGTGTCTGGAGCAGCCTAATGATATTAATAAAGTAAAAAGACTCAGGAAGAAATTTTGAATGACAAGAATCTGGCTGGGGCAGCATGTCTAACTAAATCAGGTCCAGGCTTGAGGCAAACAAACAAAAGGCCAGGCCCAGAGACAGAGCACTAAGTGGGTTAGAGCTCTGCAGAGAGAAGCAGTAAGCCACAGTGGAAGTCTCCCCAGAGCACCCGCATAAGTCCTTGGGGCCTGGCTCCTCTGATACGTATTGTGTTAAAGGAACCTTGCCCATTTTGTGCCAGTTTGAGCATTTTCAGGGTTGGTTCCTTTATAATTGTGGTAAACACTCCTTTGTTGCAGCTGCTGCATTGTTAATATTTTCAGAGAATGCAAGAGTCTTGTTTGATGATATTTACCCAACTTCTTATTATTGGCCATTGAATCCCCTGGCGGACTTTCCTTTTTATGGGGCTGAGGACAGAATCTAATCTAACTTGAGGGCCCCTCTGCCTGCTCTTCTTCCAGATTTCTTCCTTTGAACAGGGTAAAGACTTGACTGGAAACTTAAAGATCATTAAACACAGCAAAGAACAAATGGGCTTTTTGTTTGTTGGGAGGTTGGGCTTTGGGGGGGCAGCGTTAATACTTTGCATGAAATATCTCATCTTATAACAGTGAAATTGCTTTCTCTTTTGTCTTGTGATTGTTTTTTTTTGAGGTGAAATTTCAGTTTTTGTGTGAGTAGTACTATTCTACCTATCTTGAGTGTCTTGCTTGTACTGTATCACATTATACCTTTGTTTAATTCTTAATAAACTGTTCACTTGTTAAAAAAAAAAATTCCCTATTTTTCCTAATTTTAAAAAAGACAAAAACCTAACCTTAATCTCACATCCCCCCCCCGACACCTCATGTGCCATTCCCCTAACAACTATTCCTTTTTTTTGCACTTCTCTTTGTAAAATAATTTCGTAGTAGAGGTTGAGTATCTTTTTTCACCTGCTCCCTCACTTTCTTGCCTCCCCTCCCCATTCCAGTTTAGCTGTCCACCCTAACTACTCCATGGATAGTGTCCTGACTGAGACCCATCTGTCCCTGCACCCCCAGTCCCGGGTGCGTTTTCTGGCCTCACTTCAGGAATCTTCTCAACACAGCAGATTTTACCTCTTCCTTCACGCACTATCTTCTGTCGGCTTTCATGGTCCTCCGACTCCTCACATCTTCCTCTGTCACTGACCGTTCTTTCTCAATTTTCCACAGTCTTCTCCTACCAGTGACTTCTCACAGCTTCCTCTGAACTCCTTTCTTTCCTTTTCTTTCACTCTTTCCCTCAAAGGTGTCATTCAGTCTCTCAGTCTTCAAGACCATGAATGTGCTGCTGGTTCCCAAGCTTATTTCACCAAGACCTCTCTGAACTCCAGATTCCTCTCTGTATCCAACAGCCTACTTTATATCTCCATTTGGAAATCAGAGACATCTCAAGGGTTTATGTGTATCCTATATTTTGGATTGGCTCATTTTTTAAACTGTACTTACAATTATGGTGATGAAATCATTATTTCAACATCATTTGCAGGCTCCTGCTCTGTCCCCCAATTCCAGGACTACAATATATATTTTTTCTGTCTTTGCTCTATACCAAAGAGAGTTTTTCAATTCCCAGTTCATCTCCAACTCAAACATCTCTTCTAATCTTCAGACTTACTTATCCAGCTGTCTAATTGACAGTAATCAGCACTTTCGTCTCACAGATGTCTCAGACTCTACACATCTGTACAGTATTTGAATGGCTGAATCTCGCTCGTTCTGTAGGTTTCCTACATCCCAGAGAACTCGTCCCTGTCCATCCTCTCTGAAGGAGGGCTCCTTTGTCCTCTGTATCTCAGGTGTTTTTCAAAGCACATATCATAATTTGTAATTATTCATGATTCATTTACCAGTATACTTTCTGCCTTTCTCAATAGATTATAAGCTTTGTGGGAGGACAGACTATTTTAGTCACCATTAGTATCCTCAGAGTTTGGACAATGCCTGGCACATAGTAAGTATTCGCTCAGTATTATTTCAGTCAGTCTATCATCCCCCCAGATAACTTTTCAGGGTGTCCTTTAATTTAATTATGGTATTCAAATGAATCTAAGCATAATATTGCATTGAATTCTAGCTATTGATAGATTCCAGATGCTGGTAACACTCTTTTACTTGTTTTTTTCTTTTGAGGACTCTTGTAGTCATATTGAAGTCTCTTGGTACTATAAATCTTATGGTTAAAGTTAAAAAAAAATTTTTTTCTTCACTTGTAATGCAATAATTGTTAATTAAATGTCTTTATTCCAGGATGGAAGGTTAACATTTCATCCAGGAAGTCAGGTAGTGAAACTTCCTTTTATCAATTTAATGAAAGCACATGGCACTTCCTTTCTGAATGCCTACACAAACTCTCCAATCTGTTGCCCATCACGTGCAGGTATGAATATCCTTAATGTAATTGGAAAAAAGTGACTATACACTGAAAACATACTCACAGCTTAAAAGATTATACCTAAAAGTAGGATACTAAGTCATTTCAGCCCCAAGTAGAAATATTTTTAATATAAGAGAGAGATGTTTTAAAGCATGTATTGGGTATTAGAATTTCTAATTTATTTTTTAAGAGTAGGAAATTTTGTCATTTTGAATCATGTCTAATTCACATGTTACTGTTTCATTTCCTTATGATTGGTGACTAGGAATCTTTTGTCTATGCAAACAAATGAAAACTCAAATTTCCTAAAAGAGATCTGTTTCCAAGGAAATTTTTCAGTAAGGCTATAGGTAATTGGGAGGACTTGTGTGGACATTAAAGTATACCACAAAGTAGTTAGAACTTATTATTTTCGGGTTTTCTGAATTTTTCTATATTATTTCAGATTACATACATTATCATCTCTTTCTCTTCAGTCTCAATTCACGTCTATCTCAAATCTAATTATTCACTTTTATTATAATAATTTAACAGATACTCATAGTTTTAATGGTAGAACATCTGACATTAAGTCATGAATAATTTTAAAAACAAAAATATTGCCATTGTTACAAATTCTGTTATCTGATGGTTATCTTTTCCTCTGTCCTTCTAGTTTATAATTGTTTGCTTTGCATAAATAACTCTTAACAAATTGTAAGGTACTGAGATGGAATTCTCTGTGATTTGAGTTAGTTCTTTACCTACATTTTTAGCACTATCAACTGTGTAATTGCCAATGATTAAAGGAAGCCTAACCTATATTGTAAATGATATCTCAATAATGAAGGACCAGGTATATATATATATATATATATTTGTTTTTTTTTTTTTTTTGAGGCAGTCTCATTATGTCACCTTGGATAGAGTGGTGTGGCATCACAGCTCACAGCAACCTCAAGTTCTTGGGCTTAAGTGATTTTCTTGCCTCAGCCTCCCAAGTAGCTGGGATTACAGGTGCCTACTACAACGCCTGGCTATTTTTTTCAGGAGGGATGGGGGAGGGTTGGAGTTGTCATTGTTGTTTCGCAAGCCCAGGCTGGATTCAAACCCACCAGCTCCAGTGTATGTGGCCGTTGCCCTAGCCGCTGACCTGCCTACAGGCGCCAAGCCAAGGACCAGGTATATTCATAAAGTTTTGTTAACTGTAAAGTGGAATGAGCCCCATGCTAGGGTGAGATGATGACCCAGGTTCGACCCCTCAATGTAACATGTCAAGAAAGTTTCTTTATCTACAAATTGCTGTTTATGTCACATCCATGTCCTGTACCTCACAGGGTTGTTTCGAATATCAAATGAAATAATAAATGAGAAAGTGGTCAATGAACTTTAACCTTTTGACTGCTAACAATGCCTGTAGGCGGTCAAACAAGATGTTCCGTTTGGTGCGAATGGCACCTGTAGGCAGGTTTTGTTCCTGAGCCCCAGTCAAAGGGTTAATGGTCTCAAAAATGTTAGATGATGTTCTTTCTCGAAGTATATTTTGAAGAGTTTGAACGGAGAGAAAAAATAATAGTAATACAAATTAACATTTATTGCATTCTTACTTTGCATCTGGCAGTATTCAAAGTGCCTTAAATATATATATTAATGTACATAATTCTCATAATATTTCCATAAGGTAGATACTCTTATTATCCCTATTTTGAAAACTAAAGCACAGAAAGGTTAAATAACTTATCAAAGTCCTCTCACTAACTGGTGCTATTAAAATTCATACCCAAGTAATGCCACGTCTCACTTCTAAGAAAGCATATTGTTAAATGAAAACAGAAAGTTTATTTATTCCAACCTAATATGTGTGTACACAGAAATGGGAAAAGGAAAAGAAGTATTTATTGAATAAACTATTACAGTTGTAAAAAGCAAGACAGAAAGCATAGTACACTTAAATTTTCTGTGAAAAACTAGCAAAGGGGCAAGGAATAAGAAAAGTCTTTGAAGATATTGAGGAAATGAGATCTACACTTGAAGTGACTGACTTAAAAATTCACCAGAAAATACTTAGAATTTTTTTATGATTGAAGGAAGACTCCAGAGTCATACAGTTTTTATATTTAATTACAGATGTATTTACCTCTAGTAACTTAACCTCCAAGCCTTAGTCACCTCATCCATAAATGGAAACCCCCCTTCATGTTTGTCAGGATTTTACCCCCAATAAAATGAGCTAACAATCAAAAATGTTAGAGAATGCTCCTAACATAGGTATGTCTTATTTTAGAGCATGAGCTATAAACTAATGGACCGCTCTTTCAGAATAATTATCTTAATAGTTAATACAAATTGTTAAACTTTACTTTAATCCCAATTTCCTTTTATATTTTCCCCAGCAATGTGGAGTGGCCTCTTCACTCACTTGACAGAATCTTGGAATAACTTCAAGGGTCTAGATCCAAATTTTACAACATGGATGGATGTTATGGAGAAGCATGGTTACCGCACACAAAAATTTGGAAAACTGGACTATACTTCAGGACATCATTCCATAAGGTAAAAAATTTTTCAAAGTAACCCTAATGGGATGCCTTCCATGTAGCATGCACACATGGTCTTCTTTCTGTGCCCTTGAGTACCTTTGTTTTATTTTTGAGGAGGATAAGAGCACTTAACATAAGATCTCTACTCTTAACAAATTTTAAGTGAATAATACAGTATTGTTGACTGTAGGCACTATGCTGTACTGCAGTCTCCAGAATTAATACATCTGGTATAACCAAACCTTTTATTAACTTTATATTTACTCCCCATTTTCCTCTTCCTCCCCAACTGGTGGCCATTGTTCTATCTTTGGCTTTTATGATTTTGAATATTTCTTTGGACTTTTTTTTTTATCTCTCCACAAAGATGAAAGTGAATCTTTTAATGTCTTGATTATGTTAATTAGGCTAAAACTTTAGCTTTGTTTAATCTTCTTAAAATTTTAAAATTGCAAATATGATGGAAATTGTGTTTTTCTTAAACATTAAAGGTCTATATAGAGAGCTTGTAAAACATGGTTACCCCATGTTTTATTTTGATAGTTTCCATGACACGTATAATGGCTGTATCTCACACCATAGCTTTTTTGCTTCTTGACTTTGTCAGTTCTTTCCAATTTAAGTCTGTTGTGGCACTCTAAGTGACTGTTCTCATCTGTAAATTGGAATTAACAACAGCTACCTCATATGATGGCTGTGTATTTTATATGCATTAAAATAAAAGACTGAACGGATGAAATGAGATAATATAAAATATTTCACAATACCTGGCAAAGAGTAAGTGTTCACTCCTTAGAAAAGATTATTATTATAAAAATGACTTAACCAGACTTGTAGGTTAACATTTACATAACTCATTTTTCTAAAGTACTTCACACTACTAATAATTATTTTATGGAATTTCACAAATTTGTCCTTAAAATCTTTCTCTTTTTTTGAAAAACAGATTTAATAGAAAAATGCAACTATTTACATTATCCAATGATTAATTATCCAATTACTTAAAATTCTTTCCTTCTTTGTTTCTTTAGTCAATCCAGTAATAAAAAGATCCTAAGGTTGGGGCGGCGCCTGTGGCTCAAAGGACTAGGGCACTAGCCCCATATTTCGGAGGCCGGAGGTGGTGGGTTCAAATCCAGCCCTGGCCAAAAACTACAAAAAAAAAAGATCCTAAGGTTGAATGTCATGTATTCTCTGTGACTTTTATTCTCCATGTAAAATGGTTGAAATGTGACCTTTTATTCCTCAGCAAGGTAATGATTCATGGAGGGCAAAAACCTTGTCTCTTTCCACTGCTCTCCTCCCATTCACTAGCATAGTGCTAGTACGTTGTAGCTGCACAGTTAAACATCTGATGGGTCAGTGAATGAAAGAAAAAGCTATATTTATGTACTATAGCTTATCATTTGATAAGCATTGATGATTTATTTAACCCAGGCTCATAGTACTTGTTCATTACTAGTATTTTGTATATATCCTCAACTAATAGAATATGTACTATTTTTTAAGTTTTTTTAATGTTTTAAGTATTCTTAATTTTTTGAAGTTCTTTCTATTTCATTTGGAATTCTAAAATCAGTTGAGGAAAAGAACCATTTAGATGTTGATACTTGGGGTGGCAAAGGTGGTGTTCGGTATAGTAATTGTTTGCAGCACATTTTCATTTACTTATCTTCTCATCAAAGCCTAGGAAATTGAAATAAGATACCACAAGTATTTGTGTGAATAACATATGTACCCACACAGATGTTTGGCTGACAGGTTGCTGTTAATAGCATATCTGAGAAGGTTATATGAGTTATGACACATTATCTTTCATATTTTTCTTTGAAAAATTAAAAATTGGTCTCTGGGGAAAAAAAGGCCCAGGTGCCTATAGTCCCAGTGCCTGTGCTCCAGAGCACTCATTTTCAACAAGTGTACCATGAGAGGATCTTAGGTGTGCCTCAAAAATTTTTTTAAATCATTAATTAAAAAAATCTCAAAGAAGTTCAAAGCACACAGTGATTATATTCTTTTTTTACTTTTTTTTTTTTTTTTGATCAACATAGTTTAAGTGTGCCTTGGAACCTTAACTATAGGTTCAGGTGTGCCGTGAGATAAAAAAGTTTGAAAAACAGGCTCGGTGCTTGTGGCTCAGCGGGCTAAGGCACCAGCCACGTACACCTGAGCTGGCGGGTTCGAATCCAGCCCGGGCTGCCAAACAACAATGACGGCTGCAACCAAAAAATGGCCGGGCATTGTGGCGGGCGCCTGTAGTCCCAACTACTTGGGAGGCAGAGGCAGGAGACTCGCTTGAGCCCAGGAATTGGAGGTTGCTGTGAGCTGTGATGCCATGGCATTCTATCCAGGGTGACAGCTTGAGGCTCTGTCTCAAAAAAAAAAAAGTTTGAAAAACAGTGCTCTAAAGGCAGATGAATTACTCAAGGCTAGTTCAGGACCAGCCTAGGCAATATATGAGTAGTGAGACCTCATATCTTAAAAAAGAAAATATCAAGTTTCACAAATAGGAGCATAGTGTTGTTAATAGATAGACTCTCAAAATCAAAACTCAGGTTTTTATAACTCTTTACCGCTAAAGTTGGCTACTTTTTAATCTGCTTATATTTTCAGCCAGAATTACAAGTTTTGGTTTATTACTACAATACTTCCATCTGTCTTTTTTTAGGCATGAGCTGTTCTATCTCCTTGTACCAGCTTAGGAACACTACTACAACTAATTGTCCTTACTTTATTTAAGACCCTACACCATGCTAGGAGCTCTACAGGATGCACACTTATTTTATCCAGACAGCTGTTAAACAGATATTGGTAGTACTAGTCATAAAAGTGCCACTTATTAACAATTAAACCTTGGGAAGGTTACTTATCTACTTAGGATCCCAGTTTCATCACATGAACTTACACTAGACCTTAAAAGTTCCACTCTGAAATTCTGTAACTTCAGTGGAGTGGTACATAAATTCCTAATACTCACCTGTCCTCCATATTACATATCTTGTGCTTGTATTATGTTTAAGTTTACATTTGCTGTATCTTCTGGTCAACAGAAAGAAAACATTTGTATTTAATTTATAGGTTATTTTAATCATTTTTGCTTTTAGGTAAAACTTTTTTGCCAATACATTTTCAGTATCTAAAGTGGTGGTTCCCAACTTAGGGCAGTTTTGGCCCCCCTCCAGCTCCCATTTGACAATTTCTTGAGATAGTGAGGGTTAATAAGCTGGAGGTATTCTTCTGGCATCAATCAAAAATACAGAAATCCAGAAGAATCCAAAGTACAGAAATTGAGAAACCATATCTACAATTGGGTATTTTTACACTTACTAACATGGTCTTAAGAATGTCACACCTTAGGTGGCAGCTACTTGGGAGGCTGAGGCAAGGGAATCGCCTAAGCCCAGGAGCTGGAGGTTGCTATGAGCTATGTGACACCAGGGCACTCTACCGAGGGCTATAAAGTGAAACTCTGACTCTACAAAAAAAAAAAAAAGAAAGAAAAGAATGTCACACTTAATACAAGTAATTGCCTGCATTTTAAATCTTAAGTTTAGACATCTGTATTCTAAGAGATCAGATCCACTTGACAGAAGTATGTCAATTATTTTACAATTAACAAAACCAAAGAAAATGTTAATTTACAAGTATATAGAATTTGGAGGTAATTGATTTTATATAAAACATTAATAAATTTCTAACATGAGTATAATAAATTTAATGTTAAGTAATATTCTTTAAAATACTATTAAAAGATGATCCTTATTTAACTTGGACAAGTAAAATCAGATATGTTTAATATCTATTCACCTAATGTTTATTGAACTATCTACTATGATAATAGGAGGTTGGTGATTAAGTTCACAAATTCATCCTAGAAAAGTGCTACGTACCTTCAAAGCAGTTTTGGAACTCTTTTTCTGCAATGGCCATCAGAGCTGTCATCATATGCAGTCTGACAATTAAGTTCGCAAACTCGTCCTAGAAAAAGTTCTTTGAAGAACTGGCTGGCATCAGTTCCTAGTTTCCTAAGGGAAGAACTACAAAGGTGACCAGAGTGATGATATTCAGCAATGAAGTATTAGCACTTTTCCTAGGATGAATTCACAAACTTAATTGACCTCATATGGGCTGGACACTATTTTTCAGTGATATGAATACAGTACTAATCAAAACAGAAAATAATCACTGACTCCCACCTTCAAAAGATTGGGGATTGTGCAGGGCAGAGAAGATGTGATCATAATGTACTGGAAAGAAATTTGGATTGTCATCTAAGGACAGGGACTTGTACTTACACTAGCCTCAAATTATAGAACTGGGGAGTAATTCTGAATCCAGTGTAGCATTTTACTTCAGTAGTGGCCTTTAGGGGAACGTTATTCTAGTTCTCTTGATTGGCATACCTCATGACTTACTCCTCTTCCCTACTCTTGGTCTTTTTCTCACCTATATCACTTCCAACCTCAACTGATCTGCTCAAGCTTCATCTCCTTTTTTTACCTTAAAGCTGTTTCTGGATTACTGCCAGTTATTGGATTATGTTTTCTTTCTAAATTCAAATTCTGTTTATAAGGACAATAGGCTCAACTCATAGTTCATGTGAGACCCCATCTTAATTGCTGTCCATGTTAAGGATGAAAGGACATAATCCTTATTTTAGGTGCTCACACCTACCAGTCTGCAGGCTAAAAGAACAGTTAAATCCCAAATCCTCCTAGGTCACCCCTTCAGCAAGAGCTTGGGACCAGCTGCCATGTCTTTTGCATTTACTACTTGGTAAATTCTATTAATGACAGATTTACTGGGAATAATCCACCCACTTTGTCCTTTCAGTTTTGATAGCATTTTATCCAGTTAATATTTTCTACATATTATAAAACAAAACTTTACAGAAATTTAAAATGCTATAATCATATTGATATGTCAAATTGCTTTAACAGTGGAAGAAAACTATTCCTCTTTATGTGAAAGTGAGTATCTGTAATCCTAGCACTCTGGGAGGCTGAGGCAGGTGGATTGCTTGAGCTCAGGAGTTCAAGACCAGCCTGAGCAACAGTGAGAGCCTGTCTCTACTAAAAATAGAAAAGTTAGCTGGGAGTTGTGGTGGGTGCATGTAGTCCTAGCTACTCAGGAGGCTGAGGCAGAAGGATCACTTGAACTCATGGGTTTGAGGTTGCTTTGAGGTAGGCTGAGGCCATGGCACTCTAGCCCAGGCAACAGAGTGAGACTCTCTCTCAAAAACATTAAAAAAATAAAAGTAGGGTGGCGCCTATAGCTCAAAGGAGTAGGGCGCCAGCCCCATATGCCGGAGGTGGCAGGTTCAAACCCAGCCCCAGCCAGAAACCGCAAAAAAAAAAACAAAAGTGAATGTGATCTAACCTATATAAATGTTATAGTTATAGCTGAACTGTTTTATTACAGTTGCTTTTTCCACAAGGTAGCATTTGGCCCTTCCTTTTAAAAAGTACACTAGTAGAAGGTTTTAAGTCTGAGTGGATGTGAGGTGGAAATAACATTTAGGGAGCTGAACAAGGCACAGCAAGCACCTGCTTGGCACAGTGGCTCACATGTGCCAGGCATTCATTACATTTTCTCTTAATTGAATCAGAAAGGCTGCCTGTTTCAGCCCAAACAGCAGCAAATATGTGTACTCTTGTCAGGTATACATGCAAAACAAACCCAAAAAACCCTTTGTTTGAAATGTAATTACTATAATTATTATTATTATCATCATTATTTTATAACCATGTAATTAGTTATATGATTAGTACATCAGATAACTAATTAGTATATCATATTACTGTTTAGTGGAGAAAAATCCATGATTTTCCTCATATTTACAAAGAAATCTATGAATAAAAAAATTAAAGAGCACCAGCTACTATAATTTGACCAAAAAAGAAAGTGATTGGAATTAATAAAATAAAGCACTGGAAAACATGTATATATTGAGCATTTAAAGACTGTCTATTGAAATTGATGCTACAGTCTCAATTTGCCAGACTTAGTATGAGTCATTTGGTTAAAAGACAGTTTTTGTGAGTGATCATGTATAAGGAAGGTAGATGACAGCCTTGCAAATTCTTCCAAAACTAGTATGTGTGTTTCTCACAACTTTGAGAGAAGAGCATTTAACAGGAATAGGAATGGAGTCCTTTTTCTCTTACAAAATGTATTAGGCTGATATAAAAATTTCCTTTATAAGGCCTTTTTCAAAATGGTCATTTTTCCATGCAAGAGAGTTATTGGAAACACTTTAACTGCACAATCCCGTCAATAACAATGAGAGAGAATGCAAGAGAAAAAGTGGGAAAGAGAAGTATCTTCATAGAACTCCTGAAGTCTGAGATAGTTGCCTTTCGTAGAATGTCAGGAAGCTAACGCTTTTAGTGTAAGTTCATATTTCATGTTCAGAGAAGAGTCTTGCTGGCATCATCAATTTCTCTGTGTGGTATTTTTTCAGATGTGATTATTGTTGTGTAAACTAATTCTGTGCTACCCGTGAACTGGTTTGTCCAGTGTCACAGCAGTAGAATTTGGCTCGCTGGCACAGCAATGGCAAATGTATGAACTTGCCCAATAATTAATTGGTAATGTGTTAAGTAGCTTTATTTTTCACTTGTATTAGGGAGGAGTATTTTTGTAGTTAAAAAGAACTAATTAAACTGCTGGTTGTTGGGTAGTATGTTTGGCTATCACCCTGTTTTCTGGAATTGAAACAAAGTAGAATAATTCTATTTATAGGCTGCTATGGAAACTCCATTTTGATTATCCTGTCTAAAAATCGAGAATTTTTATAGAAAAGAATTCTTAACACTATTATGTAAAGCAGTAAATATCAAACTTTGATATTCGTACAAATCACTTGGTCATCTTGTTAAATGCCTTGTCTGGTTCAGGTTGTTTCCGATGCTGCCGGTCCACAGACCACACTTGGAGCGGCAGGTGTGTGAAGAACAGGACCTCAGGTAGAGGTAGGACAGGCGTACCACCAACCAGTTGTGAACATCTTGCCAGAAATATGTGGTTATAATTCGTGTCCCTTTGGGAAGAAAAGCCCCTCTTAGATTTCTACAAAGAGTTGAAGTAGACATTGGGTTACTTAGAAGGGGCGGGACAAAGTGACACACTGAAGCTTCCCTGAGTGTATAGGGAACAATCTCCTTTGAGGTGGGTATACTACACATTTAAGCTCCCACTTGAGGATAAACTAGTCTCCTTCATCTTCAGGGTACACTAATGAGAGAACGAGAATGCAAAAGGCAAATTAACAGCTTTCTGTTGTTATGATAATTGTTTTGACTCATAGACTTAATGAAAGCATCTTGGGGCTCCCTATGGATCCTGGGACCACACTTTGAGAAATGCTAGTACATGGGAAACTGCACGGGAAACTGCACATTGTGTGTCTGTGCCCATTGCAAGTAACAGGGTATATTTATATATATTGCCATTGCATCAGCCCAGCCCACAGCAACCTCAGGGTCCAGCAATCCTCCCGCCTCAGCCTCCCAAGTAGCTGGGACTACTGTCAATGGCCACAACACCGGACTAACTTTTTTTATTTTTAAATTCTTTTTTTTTTTTTTTTTTTTTTTTTGCGGTTTTTGGCCAGGGCTGTGTTTTAACCCGCCACCTCCAACATATGGGGCCAGCGCCCTACTCCTTTGAGCCACAGGCACTGCCCACTTTTTTTATTTTTAGTAGAAAAAGGGATTCTTGCTCTTGCTCTGGCTTGTCTTGAACTCCTGAGCTCAAGGAATTCACCTGTCTCTGCCTCCAAGAGTGCTGAGATTATAGGCATGAGCCACTGCACCCAGCCGGGATATATTTATATTGAGAACAGGTAATGAATCAAAGTGTTGGAACCACAGGTAGTTTTAGTTCTTCTTTATTAATACAAGTCTTTTTCAATTGTCCTTATGGAAACCATAACTCTTGGTATTTTGGGTAAAATACATAGAAATAGAATGCAAGAAATTTCTTCAAAATACCCCAGTGGTTAAGTAATTAGAAAGCTTATATTTGGAGGCAGTAATAGCAACTAATGGTGGAGGGGAAAAAGACACTTAGAACAGAGAGACAAAGAAGTGGGTCTGAGCACATGATGAAAAGTTATCATTTCCAGGTGCAGTACTCTGGCCTGATTAACAGACTGTCATCCTTATAAGAAAGAACTGGAAATACTGATTAGAGTTATAATTTCTGAAGAGTTATCGTTCTATTATTATTATTATTATAATAGAACGTCACAGAGTTGCACATTAATTCATATTTCTCTTCCTATTGTAGTCATTAGAGTTACTGACTAGGAGAAGGAGGGCTGGAAAAGGACTTACTGGGCTCAGAACTGCAGCTCCTATCACAGTCCGTTACTGCCCCTGCCCCTGTTCTCCCGGGCTTATGATGGCCCAGAAGGCTGGGCTGGCCCGGGAGGCGTGGGAGTAAGAACAGAGAGTCAACACTCGTTATAGTTACTAATATTTACTAAATGCCTAAAAAAATGGTAGATGATTTTAAACTACTGTAGTATATTCATCTTCCAAACACATCACTTTATACTTTTTTCTTCTTCCTCACTCTAGGTTATAAAACAGTTACATTTTCTACTTAGACACAGTGCCTGAACATGAATTAACTAATCAAACAAGAAATTTCAGAAAGGAACCATTTACCTTCAATCATAATCTCATCCCTGATGTCGTAGCAATGCTGAAATCACTTGTTATAACTCTCCTTGAGTACCAGCAAATTATGGGAATCATGCCAAAGGCATACTTATGAAAAGATAGAGGAGAATGTTAAGATCGGAAGGTGAACCACATGTTGTGTAGGAAGAGGGCAAAAATAAAACCAAGTTTGAAATCTGGCCGTAATGTAAGACTAAGCCAAAATTCATTTGATTTGAGGATATGAGCCTATTTACCCTTAAGGGGACCTGGGCTAACAGAATCTCAGAAACATACAGAGTTAAAAAAAAAAAAAAAGGAGAGAGGGGGCATGAATTTATTTATCAGAGAAATGATTAACCTTTACCAGAAAGGTTGGATAAAATCATACTTCATCATTGCTTTGACAAAAGATGCAGCCTGACTATTCAATACGGCCATCTTTCAAGGCTACAAAATCTCCCCTTGAGATGCTCTAGACTTACTCAAGACTGCATCGTGGAGCCACGTGGTAAGTCAGTCAGTTCCATCAAGTCAGGAGTCCACAGTACACTGAAGATCGGCTGCTAATGAGGTTGTACTATGTATCACAAGCTTTTTTCTCACAATTCCTCAGCCGTAGCTCTATATGCAATGCTCTTTAGTTGAAAAGAAAGCTCTTTGGTTCCTGAACATATTATATGAATTTCAGTGTCCTGTTCCTTCTAATCTCAAAAGCTTTGAGTTGCACCACAAGTACTACTGGTGTTATAAACCCCTAAAATTATACCTCTGCAAACTCTAATATAATCACATATAGTGAGATTTCAGTAATGATTTGAGCAAAAGACTGAAGAACTAGTAGCATTGTTTTCATAGCATGATGAATTTTACAAAATTTCCTATTTTAGGGTTTCCCATCTGTTAGATTTAACAATCTGTTAGATATAATTCTGCTGAAATACTACATTTTACTTTTTTACAAAATATACTGAATGTCTATAATGAAAAATATTTTTATTATGGCTGTTTAAATTTCTTTACCTGCCTTCTTTAGAAGACAGATGTTAATATTATTTTATTTTAGCTCATCTATGGGTCATTAGTCATTTTGTGTGGATTAAAATTTCTCTTAAGCAGAGTATTATGTTTTAATATAAAATATTCCTTATTTGTGTGTTGGTATCTGGATTTTTTAAAACTCTTCTTTTAAGAGGGCATTTTGATAGGGCATTTTAGACATACTTACCTCAACTGAAATTTATGAAAACAAGCTTTCTAGAAATGCTCAGAACTGCTTCCAAAACAATTATGTCAGCTATATATACTTAGATTAAAATCTGAGAAATATCAAGCAGTAAGATAAAATAGACTGAAGATTTAGAGAAGTTGAATTAATTGAATTATTTAACTTGTAAATCAGCTAATAAAGAAAATATCTCTAGGTTAAAATAATAAATCTGCATCACTATTAGGGTAGATAGCTAGGATTATAGTTAAGGTTGTTCTTTTAATGAGAAAAGATAAATCCAGATAAAATTTAAAACCTGAAACTTCAGAAACACCTGAAGTATACATACACATGGAAGGACTTTAAAAATATAAAGACTTAGTGATAGAAGGAAATTATAGTAGCTTTGGTTAGTGATATTGTCTTCTCAGATAAAGAAAATGCTAGAAAACTCAGTAACTAAGGAAGAATACTGGGAATCTGAAACATTTTTTGTTTGACTAAATAACTTGCTATAAGAAAAAGTAACCCCTCTAAGTAATCTGTCATAGTTTTAAAGGAAACATAAGTGAATACTTCATTCATGTTATTTTTTTCCTGATTTTTTAATTTGTAATGTTCAACAACTTTCTCAATTATATTGAGATCTGATATAATTACTCTGAACAGTCATGTGACTGAGTCTAAAATTTGTTTTCTGTGATTTTCCTACATGTATGCTTAGTTTTTAAAACTTTTTGGATACTTAATAATATCCCTTTCTTTTTGCTCCCTCAGTAATCGTGTGGAAGCATGGACAAGAGATGTTGCTTTCTTACTCAGACAAGAGGGCAGACCTATGGTTAATCTTATCCCTAGTAAGACTAAAGTAAGAGTAATGGAAAAAGACTGGAAGAATACAGACAGAGCCGTAAACTGGTTAAGAAAGGAAGCGATTAATTATACTGAACCATTTGTTCTTTACTTGGGATTAAATTTGCCACACCCTTACCCTTCACCTTCTTCGGGAGAATATTTTGGATCTTCAACATTTCACACATCT
>CAUYRH010068274.1:0-14551 GCA_963574655.1 Perodicticus potto
TGGTTAGTTATCACAGGAGTGGGTTAGTTACCACAGGAGCAGGTTAGTTATCAATGTCAAGAGCAGGTTAGTTATCACAGGAGAGGGTTAGTTATCACACAAGTGGGTTAGTTATCAATCACAGGAGCAGGTTAGTTATCACAGAATTGGGTTAGTTATCATGGGAGTAGTATAATGGTAACTAACCAGGAGCAGGTTAATTATTAATCATAGGATCAGGTTAGTTATCAATCACTAGTGCAGGTTAGTTATCACAGAAGTGGGTTAGTTATCATAGGAGTGGGTTAGTTATCACAGGAGTGGGTTAGCTATCATAGGATCAGGTTAGTTATTAATCACAGGAGCAAGTTAGTTATCACAGGAGCAGGTTGGTTATCATGGGATTGCATTAGTTATCACAGGAGTGGGTTAGATAGCAATCACAGGAGCAGGCTAGTTATCACAGGAATGGGTTAGTTCTCACGGAGTGAGTTAGTTATTAATCACTTGAGCAGGTTAGTTATCACAGGAGCAGGTTGGTTATCATGAGATTGGGTTAGTTATCACAGGAGTGGGTTAGATAGCAATCACAGGAGCAGGTTAGTTATTAATCACTTGAGCAGGTTAGTTATCACAGGAGCAGGTTGGTTATCACAGGATTGGGTTAGTTATCACAGGAACGGGTTAGATATCAATCACAGGAGCAGGCTAGTTTTCACAGGATTGGGTTAGTTATCACAGGAGCGGGGTCCTAATAACCAGGGTGGATTTGTTTTCCTGTCTCTGCCTCATGTGTTCATTTGCCGTCTGACATGGGACGACCCTCATCAGATGACAATGCCACACTCTTGGTTCCAGCCCCCAGACCATGACACAAACAATCTTTTATTGTCTATGAATTACCCAGTCTGTGATAGTCTATTACAGCAGAAGAAACCAGATTAAGAGAGACCCCAAAGTCAATAGCTCTAAGGCAGAGAAACCCTGAGTTAAGCTGTTGGCACCATTAGTGTGAGGACAGCCAGTTCCCACTGAGGACATTCAGCTGGGCTCCTGGGAACAGAACTGACAGAAGGAAAAGTCACACCCAGAGCAATGGTTAAAGTTTCTGCTACAGAACATGTCACCCTAACTTTGGTGGTCACAAACGGAAAACTTGCAAAACTTCCTTGAAAACCAACAGAAAAAAAATCGGTTGTATAAGGATCTCCTGCTGCCTCACATCTTTATAGCAAGTATTGATGAGCCCACTGTGAGAATCAGACTGTAGAATTTTTATCTTTTCTGGGCTAGCATCCTCATATCAGCTGCATCCAAATTCCCTGTTACTCTTCCATGACATAGAGAGCTCTAGAGCAATTTGGTCCAAACTCAGATACTTTTTAACTTTCAGAAGAAAATAAAATACATGCTCCCATTGCCAAGGACTTCCCTGAACTCACCTAGCCTATATAGTGCACTCTCATGAGAAAAAAGCTAACATTCTGCCAACAATCATCCAGTCGGAGGTAGTTTCCGAGTTATTGTTGAGATAATCATGATTACGACCTCCCAGGCAGCATGAGAACACCACGAACTTATTACTCAAGATTTAATTCAAGGCCGGACACCTGACCCTTAGTCTGGTCTGACCACTCTAAGGCACCTTAGACCGGGTGATTTGCAAATAATGGACATTTACTTTGACAGTCGTGGAGGCTGTAAGTCCAGATCAAGGGACCAGCAGAGCCTGCTGCTCTTTGCTTCACAGATGGCAACGCTTGCTGCATTTTCATGTAGCGGAAGGGACAGTGTGTCCACTGTGCAGGGGGGACAGCAAGAGCCCGCCAACTCATGAGGGCCCTCCTCCTAATACTGTTTAGAAGAGATTAAGTTCCAACCTGGGAACCTTGGGAAGAAATACACAGACCGTAGGAACACTTAGTAAGATCCTTTTCTTTATTTATAGATCTAGTCTTATTTTCCTTCTTGGGAATACTGAGGAGAGGTAACGTTTTGGATTGGACTGGTGGATCACACAACACAAGCAGATGGGCACACATACCTGGAAGTGTCCCCGTTTTTCAGCACACAGTTTGAATGTCAAATTACTGTTCTTATTCTGACACTCCATTTTGGGATGTTATATGAATTGTGTTATCTAAATGGGATGTTTTAGAACTAGAAAGTAATAAGTAGGTCTGAATTCTTTCTCCTTTTTTCTTATTTGGGTGTACAGGGGAAATCACAATTTTATTTTATCTTTATTTTTGAATATTCCTCAATAATATGAAAACATTTTGGACTGGGCATGGTGGCCCGCACCTGTAGTCCTAGCACTTTGGAAGGCCAAGGTGGCAGGATCACTTGAGCTCAGGAGTTTGAGACCAAGCTAGACAATAGTGAGACCCGGCCTCTACAAAAAATTTAAAAATCAGCCAAGCATGGTGGTGTGTACCAGTAGTCTTAGCTACATGGAGGCTGAAGCACAAGGATTGCTTGGGCCCTAAAATTGGAGGCTACATTGAGCTATGATGATGCCACTGCATTCTAGCCCCGGTGACAGAGAGCTTCTGTCTCAAAAAAGAAAAAAATTCACTTATTTAAAATTTTTTGGTAAGATTACTTTACAAAAAATACAAAGAAGAGCTCTACTTTAATTGGAATATTGGTGTCTTCCACTCAGACAGATTGTATGATTCTTCATGATAAGCCTTAAAAAGGAAGCCCCCATCATTTGGATGTGAAGGCAAGGATCAAATTTGTTTCTAAACTGCAATCGCATTAAATTTGATATGGTGCAGTACTAGGCACCATATTTCATCTCAGTTCAGAGTCAAGGTACTTAATAGAATCCTAAAAATTAAGAAAGACGGAAATTACTTCATGTATAACAGAATCTGAAGATACAGTAAAAAGAGATAGAATAAATTATTGCAGAAATATCATTGCTCTAATCTTTCTTTTGAATATCAGTATGTTCAAACTATGTGTCTCTATATATATATCTATATAACAAATTTTTCATGAAATGTTTAGCCAATATTAACAAATATTTACTAAGAAGATTTCCATTACTGCTAAATCTGTTAAATGATCCAGCTAACTAAATGAATAATCTTTTAGCATATTTATACATGTCAGGCTTACTATATAACATATGTAGTACAGTACATTAATTCTCTGAAGTGTCTCCGTAGGTCAATGGAATAATAAGCTCCAGTTGTGTGTTATAAAGATATACTGATGTGATGGTCTTGTGACTCGAAACCATGTGACGTCTCCCCTGAAAATACAAACAGTTTACACTTCAGAGATAGATTATCAACGTACAGATTATGCTTCTGAGTGCTGGGAAAGGTAAAAGAACAATCAGGCAATGGTTGGAAGACGTTATTACTCTGTCTATATCATGATACAGACATGAAAATAAATCCTGGGATTTAAAGAGAAATTCAAACAGCTTCAGAGCACATGTATGTATGTATGCCTCTTTTTTGTTCCGATTTATTTGGTTTTCCTGGGATCCTGCTTACAAGAGAGTCTGAGAGCCTTCGGTGTACAGTGTCCTTTGCTTTTTTGATCTAGAAAAATGAAAAGTGGATGATTATAGAGGACATGGTGCGTGGGGAAGAAATTTCATCCATTCAAGATAATATAAAATGTCTTGCTCCAACAAATTACAGAATTAATGATTTTTGAAAACTAATTCCAGCACTAAAGAAATCCTTTAGGGGCTGAAAGAAAAAAAAAATTCTGGCTGCTTAACATGTCAGCCATTATTACCAACCCAAGACTTCTGGTGATAAGGGATAGAATTATTTTAATTTTACAAAAAGAGAGAAAATATAGCTTAAACTTCCTCTAGCATGTTCTCCACAAACATTACTATGAAACAAAGCTAAAAAAAGAAAAAAAACCAAAAACTAGCACATCTTGTCATCATATAAATCAAGTGGATTTTTCCACCACATGTAATGCCAGTGGAAATTTACATTCCTTTGACAAGCAATGTTAACATGGTAATTACCAGTTTATCAACGTTCCTTCCACAGACATTTATGGAACACCTAGTATGGGCCAGACTTAGCAATGCCTTCCTCTATCCTCCATGGCTTCCCTAGAACCTAGAACCTTTACCCCTTACAGGAATGGTGAGTCCTCTTATCTACATTATACTGTACACTAGACTTATATCCCTTGAGTCATTGTCAGCAGAGTGTTTGTCACAGACAACTTTCCAGTGAAGAAGATAATTGGACAAAAGTTCAAATACCATTGACAGTAATAATAACATTGATAGTAATTAAAATATTGGAAAGAAGAGGCAAAAACAGGTGTGGAAATATGAAAGGATTGCAAATTGCCAGTGATTGTGAATATTTTCCCTCTTAATCTTGCACCTAACTCTATGGGGCAGGTCACGTTGCAGACCCCATTTTACAAATTAGTATATAAAAGGCAAAGGTAACTTGAATAAAGTCATTTGAGAGACAAGAGTCAGTGGGTGGATGGAGAGAGGCAGAGGAGGGAGAGCAGTGTTTGGGGCATGGAAATGAAGGTGTGGGCCAATCAGACCTGCCTTTGGGCCCCTGGGGAGGATGGAACCAGCATCTCCAACTGCAGGAGAGTGTGGCAGAGCAAGCTCAGGATTGCCATTAACGATTGTCCATTTTGTGGTTACTGAGGATTCACCTGTGACTCACACAGGATTGCGATAATTATGCTGCAAGAATCTCTTTTTTTTCTTTTCCTCACAAAGACCCTGAGAGGGAAGTACATGTATCTTGATGTTCACAGATGAAAGAACTCCCTTAGAAGGGCAAGTAACTTGCCCAAGGTGACAAAGCTGACAAACAGCAAAGCAGCAATTGGAGCTAGGTCAGGCCAATTCCAAGTTCAGGATCCAAACCCACTTAGGAATGAGGCTGAAGGCATATGTGAGGCCTGGGTATGGAGAGCCTGCAAGGCTAACTCAAAAGTGTAAATTTTGTTCTTAACACTATTTGAAAGCTCAGAGGAAGTGTGAGTAGGGTGGTGATAGATAGAATAGAATACTGGCCATTCTCATGATGTCATGAAGAAGAATTGGTAGGAAAGTGATGCCAGATAGTAGTGAGAGTTCTATTCAAATAAGCCTGATAAGAAGATACAGTATCTAGGATGTACAGTGATGAGGCAATAATAGAGAAAGGTGAATGACAACTGGAACGGGGAACACTCCTGTGTTGTGTGACTGGAGACGTGAGGGGCTGCAGCTTTGCCTTGGGTGCAAGCTCGCTTCTGTAATGTGAAAAGGTGCAAGAAGCAGGCTACGGCTCTCTTTGTGGTGTGTAGCAAATTAACTTTGTTTTTGACCACCTTGTATACATTGGCAGTCACTTGCACACTTAATCTATGATTTACAACATTCACCATTATCTAACTTCTTCTATCTAACTCTAAACCTAAGTGGCAGACATCAAGTCTGCAAGCCAGCACAAGGTTCTTTCACTTTACATTCCTTGTAAATGAGCCTCAACTTTTGTGTAAGAAATCTACATAAAAATAAGAGAAACAGAGCTACAGGGGAACTGCATTCTGAAACTCATGCGCTCACCAAGTTAACTTTAAATGGGTTTATGACTTTGTTTTTCCACAGTGCTGAGATTTTTAGGCTTTTAGACAAAATGTATAAAACATTTTGTCAACCTCTGGGCTGTGTCTCCAAGCAGGAAGCTTTTCAACTTCTAACTCCTTGGAATCAAAACTTCAAAGTATCTGTTTGCAGATCACCAGAAAACAACCTTTGTGTTTGTCTCAGGGCAGCCCAACCTCTTGCTTTTTCTGTGATAGCAAAAGCCAATTTAACCCATAAGTGGCTCACTCGAATGAGAGGCACATGTGGGGGTTTCTCAGTCCACACTCCTGTCTCTGCCTTTAGTAATTTCCTGGGTGACGATGCTGTTCTCTCTAGGAACAGAGAAGACATAGGAAGGGGGGTTTAATTTCTAGATGCACATCAAAGGTGTCTGCAACCCCTTCCAGGGTGAGGCCCGTGGACAGGTATGTCTGCTTCTTGGAAGCCAGGGGTCTAGGTTATACACTTAGGTTCCAGAGCTCTTGATTTATAGGCAGTGGCCAAATGATCCTATGTGTCTTAAGGACAACAAAGAAGGGGAGGGATGAGCAGAATAGTGAAAGAACACTGAGGGCAGAAGAGCATGGAGCAGGGAGAGAAGGAAATGATTCCAAAAGATTCCACAGGAGAGATTAAGGAGGGTGTATGGCCACTTGAGGACTTGGGTCTACTGGCAAGCTTTTAGAATTGAGTGTATAATGAGGTGAGCCAAGCTCAGAGCTATGGGGGGAGGGACACAAAACCGGAGACATGGAGTGAAATTTCATCATTCTAAGAAATGTGGCTACAAATAACACATACAGAAGTAAGGGATGAGAAAAATAGAGGAAAGCTATGTTATTCCGTTAAGCTTGGAGATTTATAAATATGCTTCTGGCCTAGGGTACCTCAGCAACCCTTCGTACCTACCGAGAGATTTAAGATGGAGAGGGGAGGTTCCTGATGCAGGAGGTTGGTGGTCATGGGGTTCAGAGCAAGGTGGGGGATTAGGAAAAGCTTCAGCCCCTGTAATGAAGAGCATCTGAATTAAACATGGATGTGTTACACATTGGGAAAGAATATTTGCTCTTCATTTTACAAACAGCTGATTTCCCAATATGTACAGAGCTCCTTGAACTCAATAAAAATATAACAATTGATAAAAATAGGCATAAGTTATGAACATCTAGTTCACAGGAAAGCAAATACAAGTGGTTCCTAAACCAGCATATTTAAAGAAACAGAACAAGAGAAATGCAAATTAAAGGTAGATGAGATATGGTCTTTCACCCACCAGATGGGCCAAATGTGAAAGTTTTAAAAACTTTGAACTTTTATGTTACTGTTACAATTTCAGAGAAGGAAATTTTGCAGGACAGTAGAACCACTTTCCTGCACTGACCACCAGCACTTAGGCCACCCTAAGCTGACCTAATTTTCATGGAGCAGACGTGCACCCCATGTGCGTGTCAGTACAGTAGGCCTCATTCCTCATGCTGACAGTTTGTTACAGGCCCGTGGGTGGACAACTTACAGAGGTCCTACCATATAGAAATTATAATTTATTTACCCTTTGAAACAGCAATCCCACTTCTGGTAGCTTATTCAATTCTGAATGCCAAAATGCCTCTTTGTTGTTGTTGTTTAGATTCGGAACTTTTTGGACTCAACAGCCCACATTATTCAAAACAATTCCAGTTTTTTAAAAGGAATATATTTGCATCACTCATGAAAAATAACATATACAAGGTTATTCATTACAATATTACTTATAAAAGCAAAAAATCAGAATTTTCTCAAGGATCCATCAATATTGGACCTATTAACAGTGTATAGTATGGACCATGGTGCTGTAAAAGAGAATCTTTATATGAACATTCTTTCTGTGCACTGGCACATCACGGTGTGTGAGATGGTGACAGAAAGTATTCTAGGACTGAACTGTTACTTCTAAAAAGCATAGTGCACCACAATGGATAGAGTAACCTTCTACTACTGAATGAATGGGGGAAAGTAAGAGCACATATTTGTCTGTGTACTTAAATAAACACGAAAAACTAGAAACAAATGCTTTCCCAAAGAAAGAAAAGTTTAAGGAGAATGAAATTGGAAATGAGACTTCTCAGTATGTATCTTTTTGCATCATTCCGATTTTTTTAACAATAGGTTAGCTATTAAAAAAAAAGAAGCATCGAAAGAAAAATGAAAGAAAGCCTATTGTTTTCATTCTTAAGCTGTTAATGATCAAATCAGTGAATGCTGCAGAAAAGCCGGGCTCAGTCATAGTTTGTCATTTGTCTCTGTCAGCTGTTAAGTCATTTTTTTTTTTGAGACAGAGTCTTGCTCTGCTGCCTGAGCTGGAGTGCAGCGGCATCATCTCAGCTCACTGCAGCCTCAAACCCCTGGGCTCAAGTGATCCTCCCAGGATCAAAACCCCTGGCCTCAGCCTCCCAGGATCAAAGCATGAAAGTGGTTTTTAAATATAAGCCATAATGGAGCCAAGGTTTCCCCTCAGGACTCCCATGCACTTAATATCCAACTTGCTTTCTTGACGAGGATAGAAGGAGTAGTTGCTGTTGCCTGCTAGGAATTTGTAAGTGCCACACTTTCAGCCTCTGGGGGCTACAGGGCAGCTCATAAGCTGGATGTGCCTTAGGACTGTGACTTACATGTAGATGTTCAGGTCACATTTATCACAGAGGGGCAATAAACTTAGTGAACGTGCTCTGGGATTCTTAACAGACATGTCTAATTTATAAATTTCAAATTTGTTTTTATCACATTGTTATAATGTGAGAGACGATTCCTAGGGATTGTTGAAACAGGAAGTACGATTAGGTCACCCCGCATTATCCTAACCCAAGAGGGACCTCAGCTGTCTAGGTCCTTTTATTTGGGAGCTGAACTTTCTAGATACAAAAGCTTAGACCTTTGAACATATGTTTTGCTCTTTGGAAAAAAGAAGAATATTTGCATTTGGAACCATGAAGTTTACAGGCCAAATAAATTTCTTTAATCTCATATCAAAATAAATTCTATCATTTTTTAATAGAAGTTATGTGTATGTCAGCCCCAAATAACAAGAGCTTTCAACTTGGCTTCATACAGCTCTCAACCAGTGAGATTTCTGTAGCTGACATTTTCCTCTGGGAAGTTCAAAATAAATAAACAAAACTTCCCTCGGCAGGTCGGATGGCTCACATTTATTCCAGGTGATAGCGTTAATTTAGAGAAATAGATTAGTTTAGCTCTGTACATACAAAACCTTAAAAAATTAAGCAGGAAATAAGTGACAATTTACCCCCAACCTGGAAAAATTGACCTACAATACCACTTACATTATGGTACTTCATGTGTAAAATTCAGGATCTGGGGTTAGATTAATCCCACAGCTTTCACTGGCTTTCACATTGTGTGACTCGCCTTTCTCCTGGTTGGGCTGGAAACAAAGCTTTATTTTCTAACTCCGGTTGGTCCTTCCTTATGAGACCAACATCTCAAAGCTACCCACTGCAGTAGACAAGAAAGTATATGGGCTAAAACTGTACTTCCTGCTAAGAAGAATTTCCAGAAACATATTCTTAAATGTAGGGAAGCCTTCTATGGTATAGTCCTCTGAGAATTGAGAAATTTTTTTCTCAAGTTTTTCTGGAATTCAGAAGCATAACTATTGTTTCTCAGCCTAACTGAAAAATGTAAGATTTCATTTTGCATCCAAGGTGAAAAATACCAAGATAAGTGGAGAAAAAAATCAGAGCATTCTAACAGTGTTCCTCCAGGGTGGCCTGAAACTTCTGCTCTTTCTTAATTGAATATTGAAAAATCTGAAAAAACACAGTTGGAAGAAAATAGGTTTTATCTCTTCATTAACTTTAAGATATTTCTCCGAGGAAAAAGGGAGAGATTGTTGGCAGGAAATAGTGAAAACACAAGGGCCTGTGCTGTGTGTTGGAAGAATTGCTCCAGAGAAAATAAAGGTGAAATATAGATAAGGACTGTCACGGCACAGACTCTTTGCTTTTATTTAAAGAAAACTGTTTCTATTCCATTTCTATCCATTCCTGTTTTGAAGTAACTGTCAACCCAAAGATCTGGGAATGCCAATAAAATAACGTAGACTTAACTACCCCAGTGCCGGTTAGGTATCTACGATGCACTGGAGATGACTATGTTGTTCTTGTAACACTGGGAGATGCGAAATAACAGGTCCATCGTCAAGAGTTGTGGTCTCCACAGAACAAGGATTCTTACTCTTAGTATCCATGAATAAATGAAACTGCTAAACATAGCTGAAAGTGGAAATGTGCAACCATGTTGTCACCACAAGCACTGGTTCATGGTGGGTATTTCTTCTGATGCTGCATTTTAAGAAATCAGGTTTTCCCACTGGAAATAGTACCTCAGTTCATTTGTGCCCTGTAACAGAACAGTATGGATTGACAAACGTCATATGTTTATTACTTACAGGTCTGGAGGCTGAGAAGTCCAAGATCAACCTACCAGCCCCTGATAGGGTTTGCCTGCAGTGTCCTCACTGCAGGAGGCAGAAGGGCAAAGAAGGACAAGCTTCAGAACAGAAAACAGCCAAGAGCCCTTTTTACAGCAGCATTAATCTATTCATGAGGAGTTGGCATGCATGACCTGAACCTCCCAAAAGGCTCCACCTCCCAGCACTGCTGTACTAGATTTAGTTTCCAACACGTGAATTTTGGAAGGAACAGAACCATTCAAACCATAGCAAATAGGAACTTTGCAACAGTCACACTGTTACCAGAAAAAGAAGGGACTACTTGGGCCATTGATGCACTATATAATCCACTGGAAAAAAAAATTAAATATTTCGTCTGTTTTAAGACACACATTTTATCAGGTTTCAGCATACGTCAAGTTGGAATGCATCTTACATTAAGTAGTAAGTCAGTTTAATTGGCAATGCTTTCTTCTTTTCTTATTTATTGCTACATAAAATAACAGGGCATCCTTGTGATCATAAAGTGTAGGAGACTGTTGAGGATTTTTGTTGTCTTATGGCAAAAGCCATTCATAAGAAAACTTTACTTATTTCATGGAATGAATCAAACAGATATAGAACTAAACTCGGGACACGTTTTCTCCTGTCCACATTCTGATACCATCTGTGACTACGTTCCCTCACGTGGAGAAGATGTCATTAAGTTAAGGATCTTGAAACAGGAGGATTGTCCTGGATTATCTGGGTAGACCTCATGAAATCACAAGGGCCCTCTCTAACAGGGAAGCAGGAGAATCTCAATTAGAAAGGATCTAAGAATGAAAGGAAAGGTTGGAGTGATGCCCTTTGAAGAGGGCGGAGGGGCCTGCACCCAGGGACGCAGGGTCCTTCAGAAGCGGAAGAGGCAGGAAGCAGATTTTCATCTTCAGCCTCAGAAGGAGCACAGCTCTGCAGAAACTTGATGTTAGCCTGCAAGACTCATTTCAGATTTCTGACTTCCAGAACCGTAAAATTAATAAATTCATGTTGTTTTAAGACACTAAGTCAGTGACAACTTTTACATCATCAGTAGGAAACAAATACAATCATCTATATGGAACATTTGCAGAAATATAAAAAATATTGCTTACAATCCTTCTAGTTGATATCAAGATGCATGCGCATACTGGTAATTCTATTTTATTTTATAAAATGGTGCACAGCATCAAAAATAAGATGGAATGATAGATGCACAGAGGGTGGACACATACACGTGTATACATATAAAAAGTATATACAAATATAATATACCTACAGGGCCAGAAAAGGTGTACACATCTTATGTAAGGAAAAGAACTGTATTAAAGTTATAATACTCAAGTCATATTTGACTTCTGAAATTATGACAGATACAAGATACAGTATAGAATATAACAAACATTATGGGTATATATCGACTATTACAATTGTAATAGTTTTTTCCTTTCTTAAAATGTGTATACATTTTGGCACCCTCTGTATATAATAATACATGTATATGTCTGATAAAGCAAAAGTAGCAATATGCTAATTGGATATGCTAGGATCTAAGTATATGGGTGTTCCCTGTATATTTTTTAGCTTTTCTATGTTTAAAAAATAATTTATAATAAAGTATTGGGGAGGGAGAGAGTAATGTATGTTTGACACTTTTAAAATAGAAATGATGTCATTCTTGAAAAAGAAAATCAGCTTTCAGCCAATGACTCTCCAAAACTGGAAGTTTCTAGAATAAATGTTGCTGTGTAAATTAGGCTAACTTACAGCTTTTGTATTAGTTTCAATTTTCAGTTATTACAGTTTTTTAATATAAAACAGAAAATGTTAATGAAAAACTAACTATATTAAAAATGAGTTGATTGTATGTTTGAAAATAGTTAGAAGAGAATAATTCAAATGTTTCAGCATAAAGAAAAGACAAGTGTTTAAAGTAACCAATATCCCAGTTACACTGATTTGGTCTTAATGTACTATGTGAAAGTATTAAATCACCACATGTGCCCTCAAAGGATGTATATTCAGTATGTATCAAAAAATGTTTAGGGCGGCGCCTGTGGCTCAAAGGAGTAGGGCTCCAGCCCCATATGCCGGAGGTGGTGGGTTCAAACCCAGCTCCGGCCAAAAACTGCAAAAAAAAAACGTTTAAAGAATAACTTGATATTGAAAGAATATATTTGAAATTGGCAAAGTAAGAAAGTCTAACAATATGCACCAAAGGATATGTTTGCTGACATTCTTTGGTTAGCAAAAGAGTTTTAAAAAGAAGCCTAATATTGTCAGTACTAGGAAGAAATGTGAAATAGGAATTTCACAGTACCCAACTTTCTTAATTTCTCTCTTCCTCTCTTTCTCTTTCTTCAAAGGGATTTTTTTCTAGATCAGAGTTGGAAGATGAACCTGCAATTCTTTCTCACACCAGGTTCTTCTTTACCAAGATGATTCCATTTTTATAGGCTTCTTTTAAAAATTCTGATGCTGTCAGCACCCCCACGGTATGACTGAATAACAGCGGGGGTCCGTGGTGCACCCAGAGGCATGGCAGGTTTGCTTCCAAAATCTGTTTGTAAGGTCACCAGGCTAGGGCATGGTCACTAGCTCCTGCTACCTGGTTGATAAGAAAGTAGGCTCTTGTTTGTGAAATATTTCCATGTCTATTTATTCCAGTTATGTTTGCAGTCCACAGTACTGCTTTGGAATGTTTAGGAAAATCAAAGCACAATTAATAAGAACGATAAAGCATAAAACATTTACCCTGCTTTTAAATTCAATGACTAATTTTAATGATCATCCCTATACCTCAACTGGTTAATTGCATTTTTTTCATATTCCTGCTACTGGTTTCATTATATTTATTATCCCTTAAAATGTCTTATAACCTACAGTAGAATATCTTCAGAAACTGGCCAGTTAAACAAAGGCACAGACCATTAAGTAACTTAATTGTTTGTTCAATGGACTTTGCCAGTTTATTTTAGATTATCCTACTTTTAAAAATCACTTATCTGTGTAGCCAACAAGTAAACTCCTTTTGGGGAAACCATATTCTGTGATTATAACTCTTCAAAGTCACACTTGATTACTGGTGATAACAGTCTCCTCCTTTTGGACTGTAAACTGAGCTCCCAGAAAGATCTCCCTGCTGTCTCCACCTGCTTCATTGGTAATGAGAATTGGTGCTCCCTCCTTCTCCGTCTCTCCCGCCCTCTCTCTCTCTCTTTCTTAAATTGCATTGGATTAGATTCCTCAGCTCAGCCCCAAGTGCTACTCAGCAATTCTTTTATTTAACTCTAATTGATTCCCTATTGTATTTGCCACCGCAACTCTTTGAAAACGCATCTCCAGACACCTAACTCATACCTGTCATGTTCTCAGTGAATAACTCCACCATATACCTAAATTGCAAAGAAAACCAAAGCCCTCTGAAGCTATTTCTGTTCTGGCATCTAACCATCATTTCAAATTTCCTCACAAACATATTCTTCTTAATTCCCCTGTGATCTTAAGGCAGAGCATCATTCTATCCCAAGACTAATTTTTCCACCACCTGGGAAGTAACGGCGTCTCACCTGCGACGTTTTCCCTGCATGAACAAGTAGATCTTCCTTTTACACCTTGTAGCACACCCGAAGCAAGGATGAAATATTTAAACCTGACTTGACTGAAGACTGGGGAATAATAAATGATAAAACATTCCACAAAACTACGTGTAGTTGGAGGACCTGATTTGTGACACCGCCGACTCATCCTTAGTCAGTGGCCCACTGCAAGGTCCCACCTTCGTGGCTTCCTGGGATCTGGGACCTGTGCCTGGACGTGTCCCCCTCGGGGCCAGATAGGGGAGTGGGATCCCCAGAGAAGGGTCTCCCTGGCAGTCTAGGGACAAACTTCAGAGGGTTTTTCTTCTTCTTTCCTTTTTTATTCTCAGGACCGACACTAGGAATGTCCACTCCATTATAACAATCGCTCTGTATTCTGGCCATGTGACTTCTTTCCATACTTCTATAAATATCTTCCTTATCACGGTTTATAGTCCTTCTTCCTTCCAGGAATGCATTTCCTCTGCTGCTGCTTCTGTCAAAGACCTGCATTTCCTCAAGCAGATTTTAAGTCTCGTTCCCTACACAGGCCCTTCCCCAGGTCCCCCGAGTCTCTAAAGTAGATGCCTCTTGGTTTATCAGATGTTAGCAGGATGTCTATTTGGATGCCCCTCTCACTAGATGAACACTGGAATAGTCGGAACTCTCTGTCATAACAGTGGCATCAATTCCATATAACTTATCACTAAATTTATACCTCCTGGCCACTTACACCTCAGATAATCTAAGTATTTTAAATAAATTACTCAGTTACTTTTTAGGGCAACCATTAGAAATAGGTTCTATTCAACCACAGACCACCTACACTTGTGAGCCAAAAGAAAGTTTGAAGTTATTATTTAGGAAACAGCTAGAAAAATCCTAATATGGTTTTCTTTTAGCATCACTGAATAAGTGCTTCTGACCTGA